>OMNV01017471.1:8324-28798 GCA_900303265.1 Brotula barbata
AAGAAGAGCGCTAACCTCCATCCACAGACAGTGGGAGCTTCACTACATGCGACTGTTGCGCTGTGATGTTTGGCAGGCCTCGCGTCAACGTCGGGCATTTCTCAGGGACGGGAAAATCACAGCATGAATTGTGAGCTCTGAATCATGAAAGGAACCAAGAGCAGCACCGGGGGAACATGAAAAATTATTAATAATAGAAAGTTATGGTCATGTCACCGTGTGAATTAATAATGAGGCACTGAAGTTCATTCGTGCCCCGCTCTGCCCTCTGAGCCTCTGAAACGGTCCATTCTGCCTCGTCCTATGGGGATGCCATCCATCCTGGACCACATAAACAACCACACACACACACACACACACACACACACACACAGAGGTACAGGCGTACAGTAGCTTGGCAAGTTTACAGCGTGGCAGCTACTGTATTTCTTGTTGATTGTGCCACAAGTGAACCATCTTGATTACAGCCTGGCAAGACGAAACCCTGCGTGAGAGTACGGAGAGCGCAGAGAAGGCGGCGGTGGGTGGGAGAGCTGTGCCGATGAGGAATTACGCCGGTACGCTGTAGAGGATGGAGATGGATGAGAGGGGGAGAGAGAGGACATTCTCTGCTGCCATCACATTCATACGAACAAAACATTTGCCCCAACGTTTATTCGTTTTGTTGATTAATCAAGGTTATCTGGAAGTAATTCATCTGCACCGTCATGCCGACACTTAGGCTCATAATTAATTTGACAAAGATAATTATCGGCAAGACTGACCTACTGCGAGTGAAGGTGATGAATCGACACACACTGTGGTCACATGGCCTGCTGTTAGCTTTAGCAAGCTGTTGGTAAACTGGACTGCACGCCTCACAATCGTGTCTTTGGTCTGCTGGCCTCTGTCTGATGTGTTTCTGTGTGTGTGTGTGTGTGTGTGTGTGTGGATGCCGTTAAGGGTCTGCGTGTGTGTAGATTGCACATATCCCTGGCCGTATGGTTACCTGCAGCGGGTCAGATATCCTCTCCCTGACTTTTGTAGGTTCCTATTCCTGCGTTCTCACTCACGCTGACCTACTTAATAATGTAGCCAGTCTGAGCAACAGCCAACAATTCATCACTTTATGCCATAAGTACATTTGTATCACTATAACCCCGCCTCCTCTCTCTCTATGATTCTGTCTTCTCTGCCTTTATCATTCCACCCCCTCCCTTGTCTCCCTCTGCAGTGTGTACTGCAGCAGTTGGATGAAAAATGGCCTGCAAGGGGGGCTGGTGCAAGGTTGCCAGCAGAGACATAACAGATACACACACTCACCTTCAGACACACACTGTGCGGCTCTCTTTCTGGCTTTGCCTCGCTATCTTTCTAGCTCGCTCTCTTTCTGTCTCTTTTAGACATAAAGCAAATGCCCACACACGCAGACAGTAAATGTACTGCAGACGAGAGTGAGAGAAAGAGTTGGAGACGGAGACGGAGTGAGACGGTGCTGTCAGCTGCTCCAAATAGCCCTCAGTTGTCAGTAGCTTGTTATCAAAGGGTTTTCCTCTCATGGGTGTCTGTGACCCAGCCAGGCCAGCTGACATGTAGCCCTGTCAGGCCCAGTGGAACCTCTTAAACGGGGGGTCACCACAAACTGAGGTACTCTTACCTTGGTTTCCTGTTGACTCGGTTTTCGTCTGAAGCGCCACAAAAATAAACGTGCGTGTATAAATACGGCATCTGATGTGTAAATAGATCTAAAATCCATATCCTGCAGCTATAAAATGATCAACGGCGAACATATTCTGTTTCTGTGGTATTCACACGTCAGCGTCACACCTGCCCACACGAGGCGTGTGCACTCACATGTACAGTAACATGTTGGTTTGTTTGTGCACACTCACGCACAAACACGTAACCTTTGCTCCAGCAGCAATTTGAGTTTGCCGTTTCACAGCTTCGTGAACGTGAAATCGTTTCAGCCACGTTTATCAGGCAGCCTCAGAAATGACGGAAAAGACTGAGGAAGGCGATGGAGCCATCTTCAAAGGGTGTCACAAAAGGTTATCACCGCATTTGTCGGGGCGAGGGAAGTTAGTGATACTGCTGCTCTCTTCAAAGCAACACGGGCAGGAAAACGTTACGTCTGTTGATTAAAAGCAAATGTAACGTAAAGAAGCATGGAAGAGGAAGAGGAAGAGGAAGAAGAGGAGGAGGAGGACAGCAAAGGGAATTACAACAGAAAGGCAAAGGGGGGTCCTGTCCTGTTGTTAAAACTGTAAAATATTCCCGGCAGTTTATATTAATTTATGGACGGACAAAATGGACCACTTGGTGATTACCTCAGAGTTTAAGAGGTTAGATTATCCTGAATTGTTTGCTTTGATCAATACTCAATAACCAATACAGCTTAGCTTGTAGCTATAAGTTTACAGTAAGCTACAATAAGTTTCTCTAAACGGTATTATGATTTTATTTTTGTGTGGCACGATCCACGTTAAACAGACCCTGTGGGCGTCCTCATCCACACCTGCCTTTGTGTCCAATTGTCCCATACAATTAGAGCCTTTAATGTCCGCCTCAGGCTCTGTCAAGCTCTCACTAAAAACTAAGTTAACCAACCTGAGGACTTAGTCAGCATAGTTTATTTAAGCGTCTGTTTTAAATTAAATTTCTGCTAATAATCACTCCAAGTACGATACTATAAAACGTTTGACATTCACGTTTGCAACTAATGAAATCAAGACGAGGAACTATAATAATAGGCTAATGAGAGAAAATATTAATTAGATCTATTAATTAAACTCACGCATGCAGTTTTAAAGGCATTTTGCCATTAAGGGCTCATGTGTGCACAGGGATCGAACGCTGCAGCAGGCAGGTAACTCAGCTCCGGCTGTTTTAATGATGAAAATATTGTAACATTACAGCTAACTGGCATGTTATCACATAAAAGTGTGTGTGTGTGCACAGCAGGATGCTCCGACGTACACTGACAACATGACTTCAGGCGACATGAGCTTAACAGTGTTATTGGTGCTGTGTGAGCGGTTACATCATGTAAATATAATGTTAGAGCAAATGACAACATTTACCAGGACATTAGTGGAAATCTGCTAATATTCTAAAACTCATAAAAGGTTTTACAGTAACACAAACAGTGCAAGAGCCAAATGGAAGTAATAGTTTGCCCTGAACGTCTCTGCCATAAAATGAGCACAAGTTCAAAGAAGACAGACAAAGATGACAGACGGGTGGAAATGTTACAGCGTGAACCGGAGAACAGGAGAGAATGACATGAAAGACGGAGCAGAGAGCAGGCCGCTGTCCTGGAACACTAGGTGCAATGTAGTCCTTAAAATCTGGAGTTCCTTTTATGCCTGTTCCTTTTAGGTCTGTGCTAGGAGGGGATGCTCCTTCCTTTGATTGTAAAGTCAAAGGAGAAGGAGCTGCTGGTAGTGGCTACAGTTTATTTAACGATAAAAAAATAAAGCAAATAAGGTGGACAAAGACATGGTACATTCAGTCTCTTAATCAAAACAAAGGAGATTGAGAATTTTTCCATTTAAAGGACAAATGCAGAGTTTAGTTGTTTTTCTTCAACAACAAATGCTGAGCTGTGCCCGCCGGCCCCTCACCAGTGACACAATCAGCCCTGTTATATTTGGACCAATTACATCCAGGGACAGGTAGCAGAAAAGACAAAAGACAAAGTTTGCCTTGGGGTCCGCGGGCACAAAAGGCACAGAAAGGGCCTCCATCACTGGGTCAGTGGCTTTAGGATGTTGAAGATATCGTTTTCATCTCAAAAGTCCTACTTAGGGACCGGAAATGAGGATGAAATTACCTTTTTTCAATAGGAGGGTTTTTTTTTTACCCTTGCAGTCAGGATGTGAAATCCTGTCCCTAAATAATCTCAAATACGAAAACCAAAAAATCACTAAGCCAGCCTTGTAGCATGTGTTTTGTGCGAGAAAATAACCTGCTATCTCCATCCGTACACACCTGTGATGAATCAGCAGGCACTGAATTCCATTTGTTGCAGTACTGCAATGAAAATCAGCTTGTAAAGACTGGGACTCTGAGGTACAGTGGGTAAACCAGTACAGTGAATGTGTCAGAGCACCTCCTGCTCATAATGTGCAGTCTGACGTGAATAGTCTAGGATTTATGAGATGCGAGACCAAGATACATGAGATATGAGATCTGGATACATGAGATCTGGATACATGAGATATGAGCTCTGGATACATGAGATATGGATACATGAGATATGAGCTCTGGATACATGAGATATGAGCTCTGGCTGCTAAATGGCATTACTGTTGTTACAAGCTATCTTATCAAAAAATCACCACCCGTCAGAACACAATAAGCAAACGTGGACTTTGTGAAGTTCCCGAAATAAAATTGACACAGATCCAAGTATTGTTATACGATATAAAGATCATAATTATCATAAAACAATTCATGCAGTTGTACTCCTAATAGTTGGAGTGCCCATGCAGAGATAAATGGAAATGAAACAACGCCCATTGTCAGTTTCATGTGAATAAGAATAGCACACACACACCCATAGGCACACAAGCTCTTGCTGAACAGCAGAAAACCAGCAGCGGCCACTGTCTAATTATCAGATGAACAAATGAGGAGTTATCGATAATGAAGGACTTGCCTGGGCTGGTCCGTCCACCGCCAGCTGCCCACCCCCACACTGATCTGTACTTGTGCCGGTTTGCAACAATAGGAAGATGCCTCTTCCTCGAAATGCACTTGAAGGAAAAGTGCATATGGAGCAACTTTATGTGAAGCCACAAATTCTCTCCAACATACACAGGCTGAGGAGAGAGTAACAATAGGAATGTCACAGTGTGAAAAAATGCCAGAGAGGCAATTTGGGTGACATTCAGTACACAAGGGTATTGGTTTAATTTCTCGAGAATAAATCTTTTTTTTTTTTTATAACACTAATGAAAATGTGTAAACACAGAGTCAATAAGGAGAAAAATTAGAGTTGAATGAATTTCCTCTGATGTCTCCAGACACTGTTGAGCCTAAATATTACCCCTGAGCCTCACTTTGCGACAAGATTACGCGCCGTCTATATAGCAAAATGGACTTGGACACGCCCCGTGCCAGTGCCGGGCGCTGTAGTGCGTCCAGACCGTGAGCTATAGATCGTTTAACTAGGGCCCCTAATCTTTTTAGTGTCTCTTTAGTGGTAAACAATCCAATTTCCAGTTGCTGTTTGCTTGTTTTAACTCAGTGCTGTTCACAACTTGATAATGATGGTATTTTGATCAACTCTATTCAAGTCAGTACCAGTTTCACCCTTATTGGAAATTGCGTGCACGATGTAGATGAAGTAATCATGGTCACTTTCACAGAAGATACCATACAAAAGCTAATTTCTTCATTTCTTTATATCTTTACTTTTTTCTTTCTCTTTTTCTCTGCATCCTGTGCTCGGTTGTACATACTGGTTTCACACACAGATAGTTTTGATGCCATCATTACTCTTTGATGGCTTCATTGTCAAGTCAAGTGTGATCCAACATAAACACTGAACACTGTATTTTCTTGTATCGCACCATATCAGAGTACAGGTACTGGCACTGTACCGGCTCTGAACAGTTCACAGGACAATAGCTGTGTTTATTGGCTGGATCAATATGATGACTGCTATGGCGCCGTAATGGTTCCAGTTCAAGATCAAAGCAAATGCAGCAATGTGCATTTTGGACCATTGTGATAAGTGGCATCGTTTCTGCAAACTGGGCTGAATCAGGCAGATGTAGGACATTAGGCACGTTCACGTTCAGCTGACTGAAATTGAAACGTATAAAAATGGATCACTGAAAACAATATACTACATAGCAGGATTAATAAATAATAAAACTGTCCATTTTCAAATTTTCCACATTTGAAATTATCACACACTTTGCCATTCTTATCTATACTTCTGATCCCATAATGTGTTCTGCATAAATGAGAATTTTTTTTTTTTTTTGCTAAACAGTAAAAGTAAAACTGCCAAGACAAGACTTATATCTGACAAGCAGCTCCAGAACCCAAAATGTCACAAAAGTCTGACAATGATTCTAGCAAACATAATTTGAGTGTGTTGAGAGAGTGCCAGTAGGCACGCCGCACAGGAGCAGTCCAGAGGAGATGTTCCTTAAATGCATCATTTTTGACAGGGAGACAGTTAGCTTTGGTATTTGGTATAACAGCCTGGGTCAAACAAAACACGGCGTGCTCAAAATCAGTTCACAGGTGAGAAATGGTACAATTGTGGTGCATTTTGAACGTCGCTCACCTACACACGTACCTACATAACCATGCACTGCAAGCAAAGTACTGACGGTAAAACAAAAACAACACGTCATCTTTAAAGGGAGCAACAAACGATGCTAACAATAACAACAAATGTTACAGAAGCTACTGAGCTACAATCGCTACATGTGTATTTGAGATCTGAGAGACACACCAATGTCCTGATGTGTCACGACAAAAGAAAACAGTAGTGGCCACTGTCTTATGTGTGGAATTTAGTCACCAACCTTCATGTTCTCCATTGTTTGAGGCATTAAACGTTACTCTGCTTTTACTGAATTTTAATAAAAAGAGGACTTGGACAACCAAAAGTCTGTTACTATTTCCTAAACACGTACTTGCCATATTATTTCATGACGCCAAACAGGCTTTTTGAGGAGTTCCTCTGGTGATCATGCATTTTGAACCCCCTTTCAGACATCAATCAAGTAGTCTGCCACCCATACTGTCCCCATTTCATCCCAGGTTCTCGTGGTACCATCCTTTGAATCTCACACATTCACACAAATCGATGAAATGTCAACACTAAGAGTATGTATGCACTCTTTCTAGCAGCATCTATTAGTTACCCGCCCTCCACCTTACCGTTTCAACTGTGTTTTGTGTGTTGTCCGTTTTCATCATCTTATCACACATATGGACGGAGAAAGTAGGCCAGGATTGGTAAGTGTTTAAAATGCAGGACAAAATTAGAAAGCAAAGACAGAATCTGATGGGGTCAGATTGTCTGGGCCAATCCTGAGACATAGCTGCTTTGCTGCTCCCAATTAAACTAAAACCTACATGCAGAATGTCTCAGACTGATGTATCCAACCAGGCCACAGTCTGCCCCTCTGCTTCTCTCTGTCAGAGAAACAAAGGAAGTGGGAAAGAAAGACATAGAGGGGGATCTAAATATTAGAAGAGAAGGAAGAGAGGCTGGAGATAAATTGGTCAGCCCTCCCCCATCTCTCTCTCGCTCACTCTCGCTCTCTCTCAGGACTGCTGTGTGCGAGACTGCAGATAGATTCTGATGGTCTCATTTATGTCTTAATGATTGGGTTAGTATGCAGCTAGTGCTCTGCAATGCCGCGCTTAGGCAGAAAGCGAGATCATAGAGCGCCACTGGCACACATGTACGCTGATACATACACATACTGCATGATCAAAGGATCAACACCGAGATCTAATGCATACGCTGCCACATGCATACAATAGATGTATAGTTTAGCGCAATCGGGGACGGCGTATTTGGCGTACACATGCAATTACAGATAAATCGTACATCAATTGGTATTAGTATAATACTTCAAAATCAGAGCGAGAGATGGTGCTTGTAATGACATATCATATTATCATGGATGGTTAATGCTTGAAATTCAGGGATGAGTGTCCTTTTAGTAAACAGCCGTTATCATTTGAATATTTCATTGAGGCCAATTACCAGCTCGTTTGCTTATTAATCTGATTGCTGCCTGCCAGAATAAGCTCCAGCCCTGCATCAGAGAGAGAATTAGAGTTTGTGTAAGCAAAGATGAGCAGAACAGAGCAACCCCCACACTGCTGGTAGACCTACAGCAGAGAAAAGCAAGTTTACACTGAATTATAATGATCACTATGAGAATATCATCATGGCGGAGTAAAGCATTCAAGGTCCCCGAAGAAATGCACCCATAACATACTCCTCATTGCGTATCCATGACCACATTCGGTTCATTATCAGCCTCAGTTACAGCAGATAATCAAGTCCACTGTGAAAACGGATTGATTCGACGTATGAATATAAAATACCACTGACAATTGATGTACACTGTGGACATTAATAAATAAATTTTTAAAAAAAAGCTTCCTGAAAGGCAGATGAGAAATGTACGGTACAAACTACAACTTCAGGCAGATGTTTGCTTACGTGCTGGATCATAGACCTGTGCTTTATGCGCACAAAAGCCCTGTAAACATTTCTGAGGTGTATGTGGTCCATATGTTACGACAGGGGAGTGACAGGTCCATTAATCTGAGTCATGTATCTATATCTAACAAGCCGTGTGAGAACATGGTTGCTTCCCATTCCCTGCTGACTCATTACGACTCAGGGGGCCTCTCAAACCACCTCATCTGTAATCTCATAAAATCGATCTACACGACGATATATAATGTAAAAGAATGCGTATTATACGGTCGCATTTAGCGTTCGCAAGAGGAAAACAGTGAAGGGCATAGAAGTTCACCACTGTGTGTTCTCGCAAAGCCTCCTCGCCCTCTCGCACCTCTAATATATCCCAACAGGCCAGTGCTGCGAATATGGCTGTAATTCCATTGGGCTGGGATGACAAAATGGACCATCTAATACCATCACTAGCTAGAAGAGAACTACCCTCAGGGCCCAGCTCACCACTGTTTAGGGGGTTGATATATGAGAAGATGAGAGGAGGAGATGAGAGCACCTTTAGGAGCCCGGGGCAATCGCCTGTTATAGTAACCCTGTAATATCTGCAATAGCAATATCTGATAACTAAGTTGATTGTATGGTGCAGGTGCACAGGCTGATTTCTTACGTAAATGGGTGGAATGGGGGTAGAGCCATAATAGATGTGTGTGCGTGTGTGTGTGTGTGTGTGTCTGCATGCACTGGGTCAAACTCTCCTCCATAATCCAGAGATTTTCCACTCGGCTGCCTCTATTGTGAGGAGGAAAGAAAGCAGGAAGTGACTCCCGGTGCACTCTGCTCCACTTCCACACACTCGTTCCATGTAACAGTAGCTAATACCACACTTCAGCATCATCAAGTATTTGTGTGCTCAACAGCACCAATCACTGTCACCCACTCATGGAGGCCTTTTTAATGAGGAACATTCTCACCAACTGTGTGCTGTGATGAAAGAATAACACCCTTCTCTGTGCACAGCATTAATAGATAATACTTAATGTATCTGCCTCAACAGCTGATAGCCTATATTTCTCTTTTGTTCATTGTCTGCACAGCCGAGCATTAGAGCGCACAGATCTTCAAGGAGTAGGAGTTGGTGTCAAGATGTAGCACGACAGGTCACGTGACACTAATCCGCTCAAATTAACTTTGCTTTTATGTGCTGACCTTCTTCGCCTCGGCCAGTCAGTTGCTTTCCCTTTCTCTCGTACAATTTCATGATTGCGATTACTCATCCTTCCACTAGGTGTCTCCACTGAGTCACCTGACCTACACCTCTTTATACAAGGTGTAAATATTTACAGTACTCACTGTGAACTGGAAGCTATCTCATCTCGTGTGTGTGTGTGTGTGTGTGTGTGTGGCTCATATTTTATTGTGATGCCGCTCCTATTGTGATCGAGTGCAGATGTTGATGCTGTGTGCGAGTGTGAATGCAGGTCCCAAATCATATATCATTATCCAGATAACATAGGGAGATTGCATAAAAGTGGTAATGCATGACAGACGGTGTAAAATTGGCATTTACCAGCCTTTCTCAGCCGCTTTTCCAAGTTCATTTTTGAAGCCTTTAGTTCTAATGTTTAATGTTTCCATCCAAAACATACAAATCTAAAAACTGGACTTGGAGACTGCTGTGACACACGTTCGGACTTCTCTTTTGAATGATTAAATCCTTATATTCTTCCCTTCTCCCCACACCTGAAGCCTCCATCTCATCCACGTGTTTCTAGTCGATAGCATGCAGAGGAAATATCCAACGCTAACAGACTAAAAGGCACCAACCTGACCCCATTACTGTACCTTCTAATTGTATTAAATCACATTACAGTGTCAGTTTGAAATGCCTTTAACCCCGAACATTAATTACCGCAGTTCAAATGATTTTCACAGATTCTCTCGATACGTGCGTCATTCTCTTTATGATTATATACGTATTGGTATAAAAAACTGGCAACTTCAATCAAACGCGATCAAACTGAGCGGTGGACCTGACTGTTCCGTTTATGTTTCCCTGACCTTCCCTCCTCTGTAAATTGGTCTCCTGGCCTCCGTGACGACAAAAACAAAATAGATGCCTTAACCTTTAATTCAGCACAGTTGCTGACATAATAATATCTTTCATATGGTCTTGGAAAAATATTTGAATGGAAAAGAAAACGTTTCCCTTCATCCTGTGAGATGATGTCAGAGGTCACCGGAGCTCTTTGAACATGGCTGTGCCTGTGCATCTCATTTTCATTTCAGCCTGCAGTTCCAGGCTGTCCATCAATTCTCTGTACATCCAATCTACAGCCTCAATTCCTTTGTGTCCTGCTGGTGTGACTGTACTGGCTGAATAATATTAACTAGGACATTGTTTTAAGGCCTTTAGCTGTTCAAGTGGAGGCAAGTTCTGAATTCATGGCCACATCAAAAAACAAAACTCGAGCCCCAAAATATATTCTACGGTATATACACACATAATACAGCTCAACTACTCCACAACTGGATTTCCCTAGATATACATGTCTTGTACAAAAAATATGTTTATTTGTGCTTCAACATAATCCCACTCTGTGGGCGATCCACTCTCCGCCTGGCACATAACCTAAAGTGATGTATCTTTCTTACTGTACTTGTCCTTCATGCTTCTCGTGCGTCTTCCTCCTATCCTCTCTATGTCCCATCTTCCCTTCCCTCAACGCCTTTGTCTGATCTGATACTCACATTACGAACAGATGAGGGCCAGAACATGATAGACTGGAGTACCTGAGCATAGAGACATGACCCAATCAGCTAAAGAATGCATTTTATGAAATTGAAAATTTGGAGCATAAATCTGTAGTCACAATCCCTAATGAGTCTGTTTTATTAAATTATGTAAATGACTCTCTCTGTCTCTCTCTCTCTCTCTCCTGGGAATTTATGGCCAAGGTTAGGGATAGGGGTGTAGGTAAATATAACAGCCAAACAGTGACATTATGTTCAAGATAGCGGGTTGAGATAATAGATTTTTTTTTTTTAAAAAGGCCTTGGCAACCACACACACACACAATTGATGGATGCTACAACTCCAAATGTCAATATATGATGCAATTACGAATAAACACACTCAAAATGACCTGCACACACTTAGACAGGCACAAAAAAAATTCTCTGACCTTCCTCAGGACATTCAAACAGCTGTTATAATCCCCCCAGGTGTTGTCCTTGGAGACAACACTGACAACAGCCCATCATGTGTGATATACTCAGTCCTCTCCATATACATACACAAATGGACTTCCCTTCTCTCCTTCTGATAGAGATTTTACTCTATACATTCCCAGAATTTGCATTTAAATTGAAAAACATAATACATAATTCCTTAATTCCCCATGAGTACCCACGGTCCCACATGACCCCACTCCACAGAGTCCTCCCACACACACCTCCTGGGAGAGAACAATCTTTTCCTGGATATCACTGCGTACTTGACATCGCCTCTTCCTCCTCCACATGCCATACACAGTAAAAGCTGTAGTGTACACACACGTGTACGCACACAGATGCTCACAAAGAGACAAAAAACACAAAGCCAACACATGCCATGGACGGAGGAGGATTTGCATTGTCAGGGAGGGAATGCAATAATTGCTGCACCACTGTGGCCTCTTTGCTTGTGTAGCGATGAGTCAATTATTGTATATGAGCTATAGCTGTGGTCTGAGGACATACTCGGTCCGCTGCCCTCCATCAGCCGAGGAAATGATGCTTAGGAAGACAAAATAACATTGTACGTAGATTTACTAACATTGCTGTACATCTTCGCCCAGGAAGCAGACACCTTATAACTGATGGAGACGGCCCTTGGACGACTTTACAGACGTTATTTGGCATTTTTAATTTGAAAATATACACAGATAAGAGATGAGCTGTGTTTGATATTTGCTAAGAGTGCAGCAGGGAGAGTCTCAAAGGGTTTTTCTGACCTCCATTGCCAAAAAGTTCAAAGATTTTAGGGTAACAGTCACAGTTAGGGTGAGGGTTATGATCCTGAATTTACAACAATACGGCAATATTCACCCTAAACTGAGAGAGAAGTACGTCTCAGTGCTGAATGTAGGTCAGAATGGACGTAATGCTGAGATTTTGTTCAAACATTGCTTTATCTGAACAGATTCAACACACTCGAATTTAACAGTGCTTTGTAGTAAAAGACAGCTTGTCATTTTAAATTAAAAAATCTGGACAACCAACGGCTAAGAACAAAAATGCTTGTCAGGAGACCAAACGGAGCTAAAAGGGCGATAAATGCTTGAATTTGTTCACTGAGCGGGCAGAAACAGACTTCAATGCTGCTTCAGTATAATTTGTTAAAAGGGTTCAGGGTAGGAGCTCCTCAAGTCACCGTTCCCAAATCACCCTCAAAATAGCTAAAAGAGCTCAAATTAAGTCGATACAACATAAAAGTTCGAGACTGCGGTTTGACACGGCACATGACATAACACCGCCTCCTCACTTTCATTTTCGCCACTAAAAATTGATTATTGCATCTGTGGCTCCCACTCACTATTGGCTACCTGGCAGGCCCCCTCAGAGATAGCCCTGTCTTCCTGACTTGTGGGCCCACCGAAGTATAGCAGTGGGGCACATTGGCGGTCTTCACATCTGCTGTAGTCCTTCAAACAATATCTCATCATGGGGATCAAAGCAAGCATCAATCATCACTGACTGTCAAGCTCCAACCCCCACTTGCGTCCAACAGTGATATCTTCTTCTATTCCAGCTCTCTGTTATCATAACATATAAAACCCACACCGCATGCGCTCATACGAGGGGTTTTCCTCAATTTACGGCAGCCCCCGTCTCAGACCACCTCTATAAATGATGCAGTGACGACAGATGTATACGATAATAGGGCCAACAAGTATATCTCACGGGGATTCGCTCTACTTCTCCGCATAATTGATATTACGAGTTTGGCCTGTCAGCTTACAACCATGTCTTAATGTCTCCATCATCTAAATAAGGTCCCCCGACTCAGCGTTCAGCTAAATGTCATCAGCATGTGAATGCGGCATCCACAAACGTCCCATAAGTGCCGGCTGCCTCGAAGCCTTCTGCAGGAAAAGGTTCCTGTCTTAATATGCTAAGTGAGGACGGCCGTCCCCGCGCTCACTTGGCCTGTATCACTTATTAATGAAAGAGCTGGGAGGCCCGGCTCTTGGGTTATGATCAATGAATCTCTGGATGTTGCTGTTTATATGTGTGTGTACTTGTACAGTGATAAATGTCCATCGCTGTGGTCCTTTCTTGCTCACTTCTGATTTTGGATTTGAGAATTTCACCTGTGATTCTCAGAGTTGTGATGATGAAATGCTACTCAACGCTGCAGGTTGAGTTGAGCTACCTTTTGCTACCTTTTGCTACCTTTTGCTACCTTTTGTTTCCCTCCCTTAACACCCTAAAGCAAACAGTGCTCGATTTATTTATGCAGTGTCTCCACAAACAGTCCGGTTTGTGTTTTGTTTGCTATCCTCTGAGATGTGAACAATAAGAGGTCTGAGATCGCATCGATGCTAAGAAGGGACAAAAATGGATGCCAGAGTTCATTACCCAACTGTTCCCTTCCAGGTTCATTTTACTGAACTGGACTTGGTGCTTTGAACACAAATACTATGTGAAGACACGACACAGATGTTCAGATTATATGATGTGATTCCATCATTCTGTTTGCACAGCGCCCTCTTCAGTCACAAATGGCTTCTTACAGCTGTTTTCACGCTCTACTAATACTTGTTCCGTGGGTGAAGGGCATTTTTGAGAGTAGAACATGCAACCAAACAAACAAACAAAGAGAGGCCAAGCTGGATTTGAACTTTGGATCTTCTTCTAAGACCTCGAGGCAAACACTTCTTACCACCAAGCTGCTGTGTTGGCATTATTTGTCTGGGTTTCATCACCCCGTTCCTCAGTTTCTGCACAATTTACTCCTGAGATGTATCCTCTAGAGATAAAGAATATATCTTGCATTCCCCTGTGACGTTCTTTCTGGATCATCTAGGTTTCCGTCTGTTTTCATTCGCTCGTATCGTTTCCTGTCGGGAATGCAGTCGGTTTAGTTTGAGAGTTCCACTTGTTCTCCTCCTGTTCCAGACTTCCTCCGAGCAAGGAATATCTTAAAGTAAATCAAGTTGTTAGTTAAATTAGACCTTCATTAAATGTATCTCTGGAAATGAAATGTCTCAATGAGGCTGTTTGGGTGTGCGTGGAGCTCTAATTGTAAATGTGATATACATTACCAGCTGTCTAAGTAACACACAATAACGAGGGAAGAGAGCATTGTAGTGTTACGTGAGATAGGACTCCGAAGAAAAGACTACATTCCACGCATCTAAGATCTAAACTGGTACTTTAGATCATTTATGACAGATTGTGCGATGTACGAGTGGATTGCAGAGGCGGGGTGGTCAAGATAAACAAGCCCATGGGTGTTTTTTTTAGCCGTCAATCCTAAAGAGGCCTCCTACTGTCTCGCTGACTTCTCTCAGCCACAGAAACAAACACAGGTAAAATCTGCTCATTCATCTTCTCCATACAAGCCGCGGCTGGAGCTGTTTGGAGAACGTTAGCTACAGAAGCAGGTTATCACTCCCTGAGCACACATAGGCAAACTACGAGCCGCTGTAATAAGGGTAAGCTACATTGCCTCCGGCTATCAGGTAGAGAAAGTGTGCAAAAGTGTGTGTGTGTGTGTGTGTGTGTGTGTGTGTGCGTTTTTAAGTTCTTTCTATTTCAGAACTACTTTTTTAGTTCTATTTTGTATGTATTTGTTTTTCATCCGTCTCCCGCCCGTTTGTAGGTTAAGACAGAGACGGTTTGCTCTCCTCTGTATCTCTGATTAGTGCCTGGCTCGCATTCCGGCTGAAATTCTTCTTCAGTTCTGACTTCCGTAACCACCATCAAAGCGGCGCATAGCGCGGCTTCCACACAGGACGCGAGCGAGCAAATCGCTGACGAAATCTACTCGCTAATTAATCCCCGCTGGCTGCGTTTTCATATCATGCCACGCACAGTATGAACTAATCACAATTACAGCTGGGGAGAGGACACCAAAGAACGAGGACACGCGGTCACCTGCTCGTCTCCACGGTCCTCGCACACGTTGGCGGGCGGGCGAGCAAGGACAAAAATTTGTGAGGAAATCGTACGGATCGCTGTGGTGACACCGCATGGAGCGCGCGTTACAGGAAGTAGCTGAGTCAGCATGTATTTATAATTGTATCGTTTGTGTAGCGAAGTAAACCAGAGTGTTTACGGCTGTTTCACATGGCCGTGTATCATCGCTACAAGAGTTGCCAGCAGTCACTGGCTAGCGACCATTTTGCCCATGTGCAATTTCAGCCGGTTATCATTTCAAAACGTGTGCCTTCACAATTCTTCAGCAGTTTGACAAATAAAATCAAAATACAGAATCATTACGATTTCATTCAGCCAACATGTGCCGTGAAAAATAGGAATTTAGGACTGATTTGTTGACCTATGACCTGAGCAGATGGGTTGTTTAAGTCAACGCTTGCCTTGCTATTTCCGGTATACAGTATTCTGTGTTTTTTTTTGTGCACGTGTGTGTGGGTGTGTGTGGGTGTGTATCTGACTTCTTTCGTGGATGCATTGTCTTGCTGTACTCTAAAGCTGAGTGTGAGTGCGGATAATGTGTCTGCTGCTCAGAGAGAGACGGCGAGCGCGTTAGAGAGAGGGAGAGAGAGATACAGTGGGGGAGAAAGAGAGAGAGAGAGAGAGAGAGAGAGAGAGAGGAGGGGGCGAGAGAGATGAGGGCTTAGCTCTCACAGAATGCACAATGGATGTAAGCAATGAGAGAGGAATGTCAATATAGTCTGTGAGCGCTGCCTGGAATACCTAAACGTGCTGCCAAGTAGAGTCACAGTAGGCTTGTCTCAGCCTTGAGGTGTGTGTTTGTGTGCACGTGTTTCTCTGTGTGTGTGTGTGTGTTTGTGTGTGTAATGCAGTAGTGCTGAGGTGTATCCTCCCTGTGTAATGGTAGTGACAGTCTACAGCACCAAAGGCACTTCCCGACACGCAGACATCCATGCGGAGGGAGGGGGAGGGGAGTGGTGGGGTCGGGGTCTCCCAGGATCCTCCAAGGTCAACTTCCAATTTCTTCATCAACAAACAACGATAGATCCAAATGGTGACACATTTGAACCAAATATCAAACGTACACGCCCTCCAAGGCAGTGATACGCGGCGCTTGTGTAATGACTGACTGAGGGAGGCAGATGGTGACTCATACCCCACTTTAGATTGCTGGCACTACATTTCCCATGAGGCCACTCATAACACCTGCTGTCAGAGGCAATGTTCTTCCTGTTTTTTCGGTGAATGGAGCGCAGCCTCGTGGGAAAGGTGAGATGTCAGAGCAAGAGGAGGCGACTAGAACATTTGCGTCATACTATTCTAGGTGAGATTGCTCCTGGAAGACTGAGATGTTTACAGGGTCAGGGACAGGATCAGTTTGGTCAGGCGTGTCATCGTCTGCTTCCTGCCTTGCGGATTTTGACGACTTTCGTTGGAGGTGTTCACATTTCCCTCGTATGACTTCTTCTCTGCCGTGCTTGTGGTGGTTTGGAATCGCTCTTCCTTCGTCACCACAGCAAGGTCATTATCATGTATAATGGTGCTAATGATGTCTTGGGTTCCAGGTGTTGATAGAGTGAGCGATGGTGTTAGTTGTCATTCTCACATCAGCCTTTATAAAAGTCACACTTTCAAAGCAAAGCATGTCCAGTTGTGTTCTGTTTGCTGCAGTCAGAGGAGATCTTTGACATCTTACCGCCATCAACCCATCTCCAAAATGACCAGATTACTCAAATAGGACAACAGAGATGGCTAACCTATGAACCACCACCACCTAAACTTGACAATTTAAGGCCCCGGGAAGATATTTGAGAGCACCTGATATTTTATTTCACCTATTTAAATGGCATCCGATGAACCGCCTGCGTTAAAATGGCACGTATCTTAAGGAAGGCTGAACGGCCCTCCTAATCACCTCGTGCTGTGCTGTCACACGTGTGTGTATAATAAGATCAGATCGAAACTCTACAAAAATAAACCACTTCATCAGCTGTGAGTGAGCTTAGGTGTCATTTTTTTTTAGTGATCACCCAAAAGTCATGCTGCTAAAATTGCTTAAAATGCAGGCAAACCGATGATGAGCAATCAAGGTCGGACAACGGCGCAAACACAGAGTAAGAAAGAAGACGGCTAAACGGTGCGTGAAAGCAAAAAATAAAGACCAAGGCTACAGACTAGACAACGTTAGGGGAGGAGGGGGGGAACATTCCAGACACCAAAAAGACACCAATGGTCCAAGGTGAAACAAAACTGGGTTCCCGAAGCGACAAAATAAAGGACTTGAAGCTGAGATCTAATCCGGTTTACACTGAATAAACGTGCTCCTTCATGGATCAACAGGGACCCCCCCCATCCCATGAATCTCCAAGAGCAAACATATGTACAAAATGACATGAAACTTCCCAGATCCAGTAATGAATAATAGTGAAAATATGTTTCTGGAAAGAGCAGCGAGGATAACGGGGAGCAGGTGCGCAGCAGTTAACAGAGGAGTGTGAACGATTGGCTGATGGCAGAAATGTGACAGACAGGAGGGAAATTAGAACAAAGGAGTGACACACCCACACACACACACACACAGGCAGAGAGGAGCAGACAGAATAACACAGGATCATAACACACTGCCCCCATATGCAAATGAACAAAATACTGTACAAATGAATTACAAATAAGAGACATTTACATATGAGGGATGGCGCAGCGCCTTAAATCTGCCGTTGTACTTCTGAATCCCAACCCCAGTGAGACCACACAGGTGTGAGGAACGATCCAACATTACAAATCTAATACTCACAAACCAAACAAAAGTATTGTTTGCGGCTTCAAACTTAATGCGCGCTGCCAAATCTGCTTCATATTTTCATATACGGCCCGTTTCCAGGCGATTATGCCGAAATGTCCGAAGGGAGAGCAAACAGGAAGCAGTATATATCACCCGGCATGAATAGAGCCATTTCCATGGCAACCGCAGACCTAGTTCTACCAACACCACTTGTTGGAAGTACGAATAGTGAAAAGTGTAAACACGTTTTCCATGGTTACAGATTTCAGCGATGGCTAAATTTGCATTCATTATAATTTATTGAGACTAAATATAGAACTACATAACAGATAATAACACATCTATCTATCTATCTATCTATCTATCTATCTATCTATCTATCTATCTATCTATCTATACAGTATAAATACAGAACATTTCAAAATCCAGAGATGAAATTTCAATATTCATGCACACACAACAAATGGCAGTGATATTTGGATGGGATTAAGGGGAGTAGACAATTTTACTGGGCCCAATCCCAGAAACAAACTATTTTATGACGGGCGATGACCGTTTTTCACGCCATCGTCTGAACAAGCCAATCTGCTTTTACACTCCCCCATTGTGTTTTGCGCTCACCGTCAAACAGGTGGAGGGATATTCATGAACATGTGAGCGTCAATCAGCCGGTTGGACTTATCAGATAACACACGTACTGCACATACCACACAGATGCCCCATGAATAGGAGGAGCAAACAAAGCAGACCTGAACAAATGCACTAGAACATTATCTTATTCCTCCTTTGTGTGTGTGTCTCTCTCTCTTTGTGTGCGCCTTGTCAAACATCACAGCCTAACAGTACCCAGTTGAGTGAACTTTGCACCGCGCTTATCTGTATTTCTTTATTAGTATACATTAATATACAAATACCTCCTTTTGTGTCCACGGCGTGTGAAAAAGCACAGTAAAAACAAATAATGCCACTTTACGGGAAACTCATTATTTCACAGCACAAGCGGAATGACCCCCTTTATTTCTCTGAGTTTGATTCTATTATTTGAGCAGACGAACGGTTTGTAGGCTGCAACAATACTGAAGAAAACAACTTAAAGACCCGCACACGCACACACACACGAGACACAAACATATTCACGCAAGTGCACACAGGTGCTCTTACTGGTAACTGATTGAATTACAGCAGCGCTAAGCCTGGAGAGCAGAGCCCATGTTGTGTGTTTAGAGGTCCCCCAGGACTATTAAATCAGCCAAGAGTGGATCAGGAAGCCATTGCTATAGCGACAGGGAAAGGAAGTGCCCTGATTTGCAATAGCCCTGCCAAGCGCTGTAAGCACATCCTACTATCATGATCAATCACAAACCAATGTCACGCATACATAAAGACACACGCAATCCGGGTCTTTCTGCCGTTTGCCCCTCGTAGAGATTTGATGGCGAGGCTGATGGAGTAAAGCTTGGTTCTGTTCCTTGAGGCCGAGCCTGTGAACAGCGGTCAGCAACCAGTCACGGTTCAGCAGCTGACGAAAGTGCAGTCTAACCAGCTCTGCTCTGCTCCAGCAACAGGCCGAGACCTCGGGGCCTTACGGAGCAGATGGAGCAACATTGTTCTTTTCATTTCGTTTCAAATGGCTGTTGGGTTGTTTGTTAACAGGAGTCTGGATCAGAAAGTTAGGAAACTATTGTGATGAAACCAAGCGGCTTGGATAGAGGAATTCTTCAATGGTTTATTGTCTGTGCCGTGTAGGATGCTTTTTGACAATTTTGTCAATTTCTTCAGAAGTAAATCACAAATGAGACTTATTCAGCCTGAGACAATCAATATTTGCCGTTTAAATCTTACAAGCAACAGCCCGATATCAACAAATTCTTCCTCTTATTATGGTCATAGCCACCTCTGTCCCTTTAGTGCAGTGGTGACGACTTTTACTTCACAACAAGAAGGCCGGGGTTCAAATCCCCAGGCTGGCCCTTGTTCCTTTCGAGGTAACTTTCTGTATTTTCCTGTATTTTTGTAGGTTTCCTCACTGCAGCTCTCTGTTGGCTTAATGTTCCTGCCATTGCCCTTGGGTAAGGCACTAGGTTGTAGGTTGGGGCGCTGGTCCTCAGCTGTGAGGACGGGTCAAATTCAGAGCATCCAGTTCCCAACAGATGTGCCTCAACTAAAACAATGTTATAATACGTCAAACTTTGTCTCGGCTCATTCGGCCTTGGAGGGGGCATGTGCTATAATCTCGTAACTTCTACTTCTTCTTTGAATCAGCACAAACTGACGCGCACGAGAGCAGATCCTTGCAGTGTTTACTGTCAGAGGGGAGAGGCAGGAGGACTTTGGAGAGCTGAGTCCATAGGACAGACAAAG
>OMNV01017471.1:43031-57729 GCA_900303265.1 Brotula barbata
AAAAACAACGAATGGACAAAACGTTTGGGGGAACATCAGCAGGTGGAAAACCCCCCTAACCTCTCACCCATCCATCCACTTCATCCGGAGACACACACACACACCGCTGTGGAGAAACCGTTCAGAGGAGTCGTCAATAAGACCCTCATCATCAGGTCAAGCTCTCCTCCATTCCTCAACTGTCTTGCTTTGTTTCTCGTCCCTGATTTTTTTCCGTCCCCATCAATAACCTCTCTCTCGCTCTCTGCCCCTCCCCTCTCGCTCTCTGTCAACAATCAAATTACTGTGGGGAGATGTGGGGGTGAGGATGCTGCTCGCTTAGCTTCAACCCACTCACAAATTTCAGCTCTCATACCGCATGCAGCAGTAGGCACTGTTCCTGCATTTATCATGGTCCAGCAACGAGTGCTCAATGGTGAGGTGGTTGCAAGAAGCCACTGGATCAATGATGTGAATAATCTGTGCCTGTGGCTTCCTAATGAGGGCTGAGATGAGGACTACACAAACTCGTTTGCGTCAGTTTGAATGGAAATGTTGAGCGTAACGAGGCCTTAATGGTACCATGGAGGACGTTCCAGCCTACAAGGAAATGCTTTCTGCTGGGAAACACTAGACACCGGACTGATTACGCACATGAGTCATTTTGGAAACTGTAGTCCGTTTGCTCAGATCCAAGTTCCTGGACGCTCACTCGACACACCTCCCACTGCAAGTCTGCACACCGCCACACTCTGACAGTATGAAAGTATTAAACACCCACTTAGACCACCAGCAAGTCGATGCCCCTTAGTCGGTCAAAGGTCCGACCTCAGCTGTAACATGTCCATATTTGGATATTGTGATTTATTTTTCATTTTTTTATGTTTTTAATTTATTCCACCTGCAGGACATTATGTCAATGAAGGATCTTTACTCAAGCTTGTAATGTCCATGTCGTAGTCACACGCAAAACGTGAACTGATGGAACGTGCTGTGTTTAACGTCACACACACACATTTATTCAGCCTATTTGCCTTTTGTAAAAGCTCGTGAAATAAAGCATGTGGCCTTTGTTTACTAGTTTTGACTTCAGATCCCAGACGTGCCACCTTCATTGCCGTTAAGTGCATCTCGTTAGCTCCTGCACTTGTGCCCAGTAGTGCAGTTTGTATGCAGAGCTGCTACAGATCGCTGATGTGTTGAGTCACTATTTGAGGCAACGCTATTGTATACATTTAAAATAAAGCAGTGCTTACATAGTTATGAGTGTGTTTAATGGAGTGTCATCAAGAATCGGAGGCCCTAAATAGCATTAGCTACTCATCATAACTCAGCCAGAACTTATGGCTAGTTAGTTATCCAATATGAATCCAAGATAATCTATATGAAATGTAGATTCCAATATGAAATAAGTTGGGTTCTCGTTCCAGTTGCGTCATTTTGAATGCACTTTAAGATAATATCTCAAAAACTGCACGTAGTTTCATGTTTTGCGAAGACAAGACTGTTGAACTGAGAACATACAACATGCTAACTGTTAGCTAGCTAGCAAACGAAGCTGTCCTGATGTCGTTTGTAACCAGGTTAAATTCTATAAAAGGATCCTTTCGTCCAATTCAACAAGACCAGAGCTAGCTCTCTGCTAAAGATGTAAAACCAACAGCAATGACTGAAATCACACCTGGGCGAAGGTATTGTTGGCGTTAGCGATGAAACAATAGTGTTGTTTGATTCGCATAGTTATCAGCCGACAATAAAAACCTCCATAATAATGAAGAGAAAGAGAACAATGTCACATTTTATGTGTTTTTTACTGCAGCCGCTGCTTTAAATATACATTAGTGCTTTTAGTTCACCTGGATGTCATCACTAGTTGACTGCCACATTGTATTGGTGCCATTTAAAGGAGATTTTCAAGCTTTCCATTGAAAATATGCATCATAGACTAAACATCAAAGGCCCTTTCACTCTTTATACTGAGTTAATAACAAATAACAGAGGACAGATTACAGCATTGTATGCATGTGTGCACTCCTGCCCCCTCATTCAACACACATACACACACACACACACACCCCTCTCTCTCTCTCTCATCCACTGACAGAAACACTAGCCTGATTAAAATGGAAAGGATTAGCTAACACCAGGTGCTCAAATGAATTGTTTGTACAGACCGCAGAAAAATAGAGTATGTCAGTGGATCTGACACGGGCTGAGATCTGTACACGCTGCACAGATCGCTGTTTATTTCATTCTAAACGTCCATTTGTCTTTCTCTGTCCCTCTTCATCACTCTCGTGTTTGGCCCCTCTTCCTCGCTGTCAGCCTCTCTCCCACACGTGTGTGTGGTCGATTTGTGCTATGTGCGTGCTCACACCGTGTATGTGTGAGCTTATACAAATGTGTCTGCATGCGCTGTAACACGAGTGTCTATTCTCTCAGTGTTCTGCTTTGCTGTCTGTGAAACAGGTCATGCTGTGAGCAGCTGATGATGCTGCTGACTCAGTAATGTGAGAATGTCACCAGAGTCTGAGAACTGAGACCAGTTTCTGTCTCTCTGCCAGAGATGCTCAGGCTGTAGCTTTCTCCTTATACCTCACTAATGATGCTGTCACTTTCTCTCTGTTGACCAGTTTTATTCATTTTCATCCATTCTAGGTGTATTTTTTTCAAAACTGTATCTGGGTCCAGAGCCTGCCAGGGTAGACCAGTCCAGAGCTAATATACCAGTCCAGCAAAACACCGGAAAGCTTCTTGTTTTTCTCATTTTCATGCCTGTGCCAGAGCTCTATAATGCGTTTGTTTGTCACAGTGACAACCCCAAACTGTTTTCTATCACATTTGGATCAAATTGGCAGGTTGGCTGGATCCGGCTCGGAGTCAGGACGTCCATACAATCAATTTGTTTTCAAATCAATCAAAGGTCAATGGGCAACAGGGCAAGGACAAATTTTAAGCCAATCGCTGATGCACAGGGAACTTGAAGGCATGAATTATGAAATGATTTAAAATACAGGTTATTCATTGGATTAGATGTGTATGTGACCATTCTTGGCAACAGTGTGGCACAACAACATCTGTTTATGCTGAGGAAGTCCTTTTAAAAAAACATATTTTTTGTGAGAAACTGTAAAAAGTAAATCCACAAGCCATGAGCTGCACTCATCAAATAGTTTGAGTTTTTATATTGTCAAAAAGAGGTTTGGGGTTATGGATTCAGGTTCAAATCTGTCAATTCTTAAAGAATGAGGGATTTTAATGGAGCCTGGGCAGAAATTTTGCCCGATAAGCTAAACTCAGGGGCAACAAAGTACATTCTCTCTGATTTGGAAGTTTTCTTGCTGACAACAATATCAAAACAGGCAAACAGAAGAAATAATTACAAATTTTTTCTAAAGAAATGTTCATGTACACACTGAAAGAATCATTGTCTCTACCACAAAAAGAAAATCATGCATTTTGTTCTGAAAATTTATATTTAAAAACAGCCTTAGATTGGATAAACGCGGCTTCTCTGAGAAATTATAAGCTCTCATTAACCGCACATTCTGTTCAAATAATAAACCTTTATAATGCAAATCAAGCCCCCATCAAATACGTAATTAAAATCTACACAATTCACCACAGAATGATCGGGGTCATAAAACATATTACGGCTGATGAAACATCGGCTAACGAGCCAATAAGAACTTAGATTAGAGAAAGGCCGGTAAAGAACAAGTTAGACACATTTGTCAAGCTGGCTTATCTTGAAAAAAAGCTGATTTAGTTCATGGAGCAATTGGATATATTATATTTGTATTTGGATATATTTATCTATATGGGATATAGTTCTATTTTTGTTATTTGCTGAATATCAAACACCTTTTAATGGTGAGCAGCAAGAGGTCAAGACGCATAGTTTTCACAGAAAATTAAAGTCTACAGTTTATTATTTCACTCTGGCTGTGAAATTACCATATAAATATGATAGAGGTAGAAAAATATTTGCAAAAGTTTAAAATGTGGGAGAAGTTGTGGTATGATTGCACAGATAATATAAAAATATTGAAATATATTCATATATTTGTGTTCAGGGAGAAAATAAGGAAAATAGTATTCATAGACTGGATTGTGTGTTACAATTGTAGAGAATTGGTGAATGCGAACCAGGTTGAGTTTGATTCTGCAGGTTGGTCGTGGTCCTTTTTCTTTATCAGCAGTTAAATGTCCGTTTAAGTGGATACCAGTTATCGGCTAAACCCCGGACACGAGCAGCTGCATAGAAACATACCGGTAACTGTTAAACCGCTGTGACACAGGAGCCTTTAAATGCATGTGTGCCATTGAATAGCACCGACTCCAGTCGGTTCTCAATAGGAGTCATTTCCGTTCTCTCCAGTCCCTACTCCCTCTTCACTGTGTCACAGTAAATCAAACATAACACATCACCCACTCATCAAATCATTCAACTAACCATACTAATGAGACAGAGAGGAGAGAGTGCAGGAGAGAGCAAGCGTGCATTTTGTCATGGATATGACTGCTTTTTTTTCTATTTGTTTGTTTTTTTTGAAGAAGAAATGATTGCAACCTGTACACGCAGTACAAAAAAAAAATGAACACAGCAAGCGAGGATGTGCAAGACTATTTCAGAGGAGAGAAAGAGAGGAAATCCAGAGAAATACAGAGAGAGAGAAACGGTGCCCATGTGCTGAATGGAGCCGAGGCTCAAAGCGGGGAAGGTGGGAGCTGTGTGGTCTCATTGTGCTGCGTAGACGGGGAAGACAGGACGACGAGGAGGCGTTTCCATGGGAGTGCTGCTGCTGTGTTCTCCAACAAAAACATTTGCTTATCTCCTGTCCGGGGAGAAACAAACACTGGCAGCTCATATGATGGGGAGTTTCCCTGAATCTATTGGAGCTGGGTAGAGAACCAACACGGCCGTAATTGAATATGAGGGAGAGAGAGAGAGGATTTGCAGGGGAGCCGTGCTAAATGTGGCGATAACAGCACAGTACGCTGCGTCAAATCCAAATGTACTGCCTGCAGTTTGGCAGTTTTGTCATAGAACAAAAGACAGTTTAAAGCAAAAACATACAGGAGTGCTTTGAGGACATTTATGTGCTGTTATCGTATGAACTCATGGCCGTCTTGGGCTGCTTTCACATTATGAGCGGTAGAGTGATCTCCACATCGCTCACCTTGATGTCTACGCTCCTGTCGTGCTGCATCACGGTCAGCAAAGAGCGGTGACATCCCAAAACGTCACATTTTACAGTGATGGATTTGAGGCAGAAGAAGACGTTTGTTTGTTCTCGTCTCATGAACTAACAGAGCCCAAAAGTCTACTGTGGTGTGGCTGCCGCTTCTATCAAACACAGCGAACCTCTCACTGGCCGGGTTTGAAAGCTCAGAGAGGTCAGAGGGGAGAAGCGGTAGAGCATTAATGAAGGTGGCCTCTGTGATTTGATTGGTCAGCCGAAACGTGTAGACGCTCAGCACACAGTCTTCGTCTTTCTGTGTGTGAGCGTGTCCGTAAGATGTATTACTTTATGTTTAAAATAAAGGACTGAATAAAAATGAAACTTTTAGGGCAGCACAGCTACGATGGGTCGTTTTACTGGATATATTTCCATGGTTACAAATGGAAAGCTACGCAAAGTATGGCAACGCTCTCTATGATATTACACTATGTAAGAGAAAAGAAGAAAAAGGGTGAATGAAAACACAAGAGGATTATTTCACCCATTTCCAGTACAAATCCCATTGACTTATTTGTCATTTTTCTTGAGAGCGGAGTAGAGTGCTGCTCCATATTCTGTCTTATTTAATCCTTTCAAAACCTTAAACTTAAATAGCATAAAAATACATTTGTATGCGGGATATTAAATCCATTACAGTATCCTTTGCAGTGATTTCCCTTACATGTGTCTTTATTCTGGATGCGGTGGGTATCATTTCATACATATTTAATCAGAACACATCCTGATATATTTGGTATGACTGGAAACTTGGCTCATTTCCACTAGAATTAAAGGGTTGAAGAGTTAACAGTAATTTGTAAAATGTTCTTCAAAGATGGTGGTTTATATCGGTACTGTTTTCAAGACACCACAGATTCTTAGAACTTCACATTCCAATCAAATGACTTTTAATGTAAATTTAAAGTTCAGACAAGGACATTTTGTGCCTCGGCCTTAATTTCCTGCTGTAAAGAGAACAAATTGTTCTGGGGTTAATGTATACGAATGGAAAAACAGCGAAATAAAAATAAAGGATCAAGCACATAATTTAGTGGAAATAAAAGGTGATAGAAAAGAAAAAAAAAGTGAATGAATAAGCAGAGAGCCGGAGAAGCTTGTGAGGCGAGCACACAGCGGGCACTGTGTGGACAGGCCTGTAATTGAAGAGAAGAAAAGGACCTTAACCTAGATCAGTATCTATCACTCCAGCAGGAAAAGAGTGCTCAACACCCACATATTTCCAGACAGGGAGAGGGAGAGAGAAACCAATGCCCCTGATGGGAATCGAGTCAATAAAAAGGAGGGAGAGGAGGGTGGGGGTGATGTAGAGATAGATACTGGACTCCCTGTAATGCACATCTGAGGACGGTCCCTCTGAGTTCAGAGAGAGATGGTGGGGGGTTGGGGGGGATTTGAAACTGATAGCAAGACAGTGACAAAAAGGAAGGAGGAGAGATCAACATGTTGAGACACAGCCCTGGAGACGCAGCCACCAGAGGAGCACAGAATTATGGGAGTGCAAATTAAATTACACCGGAAGAGACAGACAGATCTGGACCTGTAGGAAAGTGTGCACATGGGGCTCTCTCGGTGTGTGTGTGTGTGTGTGTGTGTGTGTGTACATTTGTGCTTGTGTCTGTGTCTTTGTCACTGAAAGAGCTAAGTGGAGACATTCAGGTCAAAGGTGAGCATTTATCATCCACAAAAGGAAGGACACACAGAGAGAAAGGTGGAGGTATTGTGCATGCATTGCAATTAGACTAATACCATCTGTCCCATATTATTTTCATTTGCTGCTACCGTTCATACATTTCATGGGGAGCAACAGTTACAGGAAACTGGCAGCGTCTTTACGTAAGGAACCTTAGCTGAGATTTTATGTCTACCTGGTCACTTCAGGGTTGATTCAGGTTGAAGGCCCTCTTGCTAGTACATAAATAACAGCACGGCTTTGATCCTACATACATCTAAAATAGATTTCTGAGGCGTTGATAGAGTGCTAACCCCAGGGTCGTAGCCTTTGGCTCTCATCGTGCTCATATCTGGAGCCATCTTCCAATTACAAAAAGATCTGCTTTGCTGGCACCTCCTTTGAAAATGACACTTAGACCATAAAGTATATGTCCTCCAGTGCCTTACACTGAACATCGACGGATCATTCGACGGATCATTCAACGTATTTCAACGTTTTAATCCTCTTATTCCATCTTGTCCCAAGTCTAGACTGATGAGCCAAGACTTGGTCCCACCACTGCACGGACTAACGATGTAATAACACACATGGATCACAAAGAGAGTTGAACACATTTATCTATAATGCCTTTTCACCTATTTTAATGTTGTTATGGTGTCTTTAACTATGCATTCTTTAAACAAACATTGTTGAACTTATTGTGAAGCACTTCGGGTTGGATCGCCCTGGGAATTAAATGTGCTATATAAGTAAAACTGCTTGCCTGTGTGTTTTCATCTGTGCTCCTCACATTACCATGTGAACCCACTTAAACCCCATCTGGCCAAGATAATAGACTAATTCCATAGGATGTTACTGAGCCGACACTCCAAAAGGGACCAAGTAATTGTTTTACAAGTGAGTTTAAGTCCTGGCAAATCCCAAGTGGAGTCTGATGGGCCAAGACTTGGTCCATACCACCAACTAACCATGACATCAACATTGTTATTGCTTTCCTCCTCACAGTCTACTTATAAAAAGAGCTGATAAGTTTCAGCATTTCATAGCCACCACAGCTGTCTCACATCTCTGACAGCTGCTAAAAACATCTGAAACATCAACCAAAAACTCTCTGATGAACACAGAACTGGAACTGCCAAAGTGGCTGCCAAAGACGCCGTGCAATTTTGATGATGATGGTTCAAAACTGTTTGTGATGATAAACTGGGACCGGGTTTCATAAATAAAAGCTGGAAGGATGCTATTGCTCATTTGGGTTTCTACAGAAGCAACCGCGGGCGAATCCATAGAACATTTTACTCTCTATACTATGAGCGATGCAGTTTAAAATGGATACTTACAGGCAAGCAAAACCAAGACCATGAAACTTGTATCCATGATAGGGTCGTGGTGGGGCCTGGATTTCCATTATATACCAGACTATACTTGGCTGTGTTTTTAAACACGTGAACTCCACAAAGTGCACTGCCTTGTCAAGAGGAATGAAAAAAATATCACTGAAGCACTGTACAGTAGAGGCTGCACGATGCTGGCTAACTTCAGTGGAATGAGTCCAATATATCCCATCTGAATTAAATCTGACATGTTTTAAAATAACAAATGCCCACAGTTGCAGCATAAACTGACCTCTATTTCTCTGTGTGTGCTGGGTTTTCACCTCTTACAATCCTCAAGTGATGGTGGGCCCATGTACTGATTTACTAAATTCTTCTTGAGGTATGAATTTCCCTGGCAGCATTTTCATATTGCGCCATGCACAGCATGAACTAATCAGCAGCCACCAAAAATGGAGACTGTTGTAGTGAAATCAGCCGTTGGGCCATGACTAACATGCATTAGAGGAAGTAACCAATTCAGCACCTATTAAGAATGGTATCACTCTGTCAGGCAGAGTAAACCCTGTGATAATCAAAGCTGTGTTATGACTGCTGACATCAGAATGTTTTTCGTGTCCTTTCCCTTAGAAGTGGGGGACATCACAGTAAAATAAGACACTTTACAGCAACAAAAAGCTTAATTTAAACCACAGAATTATACTTTCATATCATTGTTGGGTCAAACCACCCACTACTATTCTCAACACAGCCTTCTTTAAAACCACATGAATATTCCTTTTCTCCTTTTCCTCATTTCATTACCTATCTATTATGTCATCCCTCAAGCTGATACAGCCAAACAATGACAACACACAACAACATGTGTTATGTAACCTATTAGGCTATGATTACCAATTCGCTGTTCGGAAACAAAGACGGAAACGTTAATGGAGCCTTTAGAGGAGGTGAGGTGATGGAGACCGGATAAATACAGTCAGATGGCTGCATAGCAATAAAAGTTATTTCAAATTGTCTAGTGTCTTTTTTCTCGTCGGTGAGAGTGGTTCTTCAAGAAGTGATGGTTTGTGATTCAGGCCTGGGGTGCTGGGCTTTCATAAAGGTCACACGAGCACTGGAGCAGATTAGCAATTCAGATTGGACTAAAGGGGCTAAAGGGCTGGTGTAGCGCTGCCTGGCTCTTATTACATTAGCAAAGAGTAGGAGTGCACATGCAAACTACTAATAAGGCACAAGGAAGGAAGTGGCTCTAAGATGTAGGGAATATATTCATGTATGTTCGTACATTCCACACAGTATATACAAGGTATGACTCACAGCATACACACATACACACTGGGAGTGTATCCTCGTCTTGCTAGAGATGATGGGCAGGATCTGGACCCTTTGGCACATTGTTTGTGATACTGGGACATAGTAATACACTTAGCTGACCGATGTGATTTTATTTCAGAAACTGATCCTCCATATCTGCCTGTGAGTATCCTTTCACAGACACAGATCATCACTACTCTCAGTCAAGGTCAAATCCAGTAGCCGGGTCTTCATTACTGCATTATTCTCCCCCAGTGGACAATCCATCTTGAAGAGAAATGAGTTTGAATCCCTTGGTCAGCGTGACTTATCATGGCTGCAGGTATTCCCTGCTTTCTAAGGTTTGTTCCGTGGCCTGTGTTTTGTTTTGGTGGTAATGATGTTGTCTTTTGGACACTTGGACTGCTGCTATACTGTCCTTTGAGGAGACAGATCCTGACAGATTTCCCTTTTAGCCTCGCCATTGATGGACAGATGTAGCTCTTGCTCCATACCTATGTATTAAACAAGCAATGACAATAAAACTTTAAAAATGTTCCTGTACTGCCTGTTATACTTAGAAAGTTATATAATCTAATTCACAGACAGCCAGACAATCACGTTCTGCCCATTATCTCTTAAACTTTGAGGTAACCATCAATGGGTCCATCTTTAACTTCTCGTGAGAAGTCCAAAGTTTCCAATGATACACATCACATCCAGACTAAGAAAATTTAAGGGAAATATAAAATTCCATATCAAAAAGCTTTACTTTACTTTACTATGATTTATTTGTGTACCAACTCCTGTGCAATTAATGACTTACTATGATGTTATGCGTGCTGACTCATTAATAAGTTGCTGCTGTCGAAAAGCCTGTTACACTGATCCAGAATCCTTAAACTAACCCTGGACTTTTTGCCTTAAAATGTTCAAATTGAAGAGTCCTTTGTGCGGCCTTCTCTCAGCACCGTGGACAGCAAATATGCCCTGATGCACAGCTGAGCCTCCGTAACGCTCCGGCGCACAGCCAATGGAACAGAATGTAGTGCAATTTAACCAATGTATCTGCCATTTACAGGTATGTTCCAGGAGCCTTTGGGTCTTGATGCATTGCCACCAGATGTGTGTGTGTGGGTGGGTGGGTGTGTGTGAGGGATGCTGGGTTAGTTGTACACTGCTTACAGAGCCCGACATATACATCCAACCCTGCCATGTTTTTGGAACAGCAAGCAACCCGGAAACAATGCAAAGCCCGGATTATGTTCAGAAATCACCTCCTCTCCGCGCTATTAACGATATTGAAGTGATCACCAGTCAGCAGCCCTCTGAAGGACAGCCAGCCTGCACGGGTCTCTGTCGAGCTGTCTCCAAATGTCATTCATAACATCTCCAACTGCTGCAAACCACCAAATGCCAAATGATGCAGGAGGGGGGGAAAAAAGACGCACCACTGCTTCAAGTAAGAAAAAGATAAATACCAGTGAAGTGACGGATAGGCCTCACGGTTGCCATGACGACTCATGAACCCACCCCCCTGAAATGCACTTGCCCGTGTTGGTGCTCGTTATAGTCCTACCTTACATTCCTCCATGCAAGTCCTAACCGAGTAAGCGTCCGTCTCGTATTTCTGAACCAGCAGCTCGAACTCCCGGTAGGTCTCCTCCGCTTGCTGGTCCAGACGCTGATAAGCCCGGACGCACTTGGTGCATCCCGGCATATTCACCCCCATGGCCATATCCAGGGTGCAATTCATAACGTCCGGATTCGTAAACCCGTAAAACAAATCCAAAAGTGAGTAGGAAGTACAAAAAGAAAGGTACAAATCACTCAGATTCACGTACGCCGACTGCGTCCCCCTTTCCCCTCCACCGGAGAGGCCCAGGCACGCACTCTCCGCGTCCGTGAAAGTGATGCAGTCCTTGGACAGACTGTCGGGGTGACAGGTGTCCATTCGCCACAGAGGTTTGGTAGAATTCCCTAGAAAAATAACATCTTGCTCTCTGCTGAGGCGGTGAGGGACGGGGGATGTTGGGACGTGGTGGTGGAGGGAGTTTGGGTGCTCGCCCATGTCCGTAATTGCAAGACCCTCGTCCGGCGGCCGCTTGTCTCGGGTTCGGGTGAGTTTCGCCTCGGCGCAGAACCACAAGTGATCAGAGAGCAGGACGGTGATGAAGAGCAGAGAGGCCAGCGACAGTCGCCATCTCTGGGCCCGCTCCGACTCGGTAAATGGCTTCTCGTTCTCTCGGGGTGCAAACCAGTATTTTAAGCCTTCATCATGCTGCCGACGCATCCAAGCACCCCTGGTCATATTTTAGGAGAGTGCTGCCCTGGCCGACTCCACCGCGGGGGCTGCTCTACCACAATACTCATGGATTTTTAGGGGGGGGAGAAGACTCCTGTTGGTTCTCCTTTGTAACGGTGGGGAGCCGTGCCTCCTCCGGTCCAGGGCGCTCCTCTGTTGCGCCCGCGGCTATCGGCGTTATTCCGATCCAATTAACGCGCCCGCACAGATTAAGCTTCGCGCCGCCGCATCCCGGTTCTCCATGGTTCTCTCTCCGTGGAGGGAAACGGCGTCCTCTGTGAGCGCATGCCCCCCCTCTCCGCCGTCCCTCGCCGGGTTTGTTCTCTGGGAAACCAGCTGTTGCGAGCCTCTTGGTGCTGATGCTGCGCGTCTTCCGCCGCTTTGTTGATTCACTTAAAGGAAGGCACCAACCCCTTCGATGCACGCCGGCTGGTTTCTCTGTCCCGTGCTTGGGCGGAAAGCCAAAAATCTCTTCTCCCGTTGGCCATTGTCATCTTGGACCGCGGTTAAGTTGCCGCCATGTTCGTCTTGAAACACTTTTTCGGAGAGCTGGCTCTATTTGCGTCATCTCCATCGTTGCGATAGCTCCATCGTTGCGCAGTGGCGGAGCAGCTTATTACCTATACGCACACACACAAACAGACGCGCGCGCACACACATACACTCTCTCACACACACACACACACACGCACACATACACACACACAGCACAGCACAGCACAGGCACAGATAAAGGTTATCCACTCTGCTCTGCGCGAGTAATCGTCTCAAAATATTGACTCGCCTGTGCACACATACTTTGGATATTGGCGACATCTTGCTTTTGGTGCAGGGCAGACATCAGTGCATTGACAAGAGCAACATTACATCCAGGACATCACATTCTTACCACACAAATAACCTTATTCTGACTAGAAATCCAGAGATATTGGCATGCAGGAGAATATATAATCATCCCACTGCCATTAATTATTTCAACACAAGGATTATGCGCTGTGTGGCACTCAGAAATGCACAATGCAATGGAGGCCATGTGACATTAACTTTAATTGTTGTCAGCTTAACCTCTTGAACTCTTTACCACTAGTGCGTCCGAGTTTATGAGCACAAACACAATTCAAGTAAAAAGCCTGAAGTTTCCAAAAAGTATTCGGATGCATTCTGGGCAATATGATGATTATATTATATTATATTATATTACATACATCATTTTAAAGGAGGGGAGGGGAGGAGGGCAGCTGAACAAGCAGGATTGTGTGTATAGGCTTAACCCAGATCATATATGCTCCCCGGTGTATGGACCCCATCTTATCAGCACTGTCTCGTTTGGTCAGTCAGCATAGAAAACAAACACACAATGTATAGTATGGTCCTATATGCAATTAGTCTAGTGTGTGTACGTGATGAAGTGAAGGGAAAGCGAGGGTGAGAGAGAGCGAGAGTTGCTCCCCGGGTGGTGAAAGTAAATTATAGTATTTATCCTTGTTCTTAAAGCTATTAAATCAGTGTCAGTGTGAATGGCTTGGAGTGCTACCAAACAGAGGAGAGAGAGAGTGGCGCTTAATGTTAATGGCCTGTATATTAGGGATAAGACATGAGACCTGATTCATTTGTATAAGGCAGGGCTGGAGAGAGTTTATACTATTTCTTGTTGGGAAAAAAGGAGCACAGATTTTGTGCAATGTTCCTTTGCCAAAAATAAACAAAAAACAAACAAATAAACAAAGGAGAAAGTGTAGTGAATTTAAAAACAACAGATTACCTCACAAAACTGTACATTTTGAAGATTGTTCTAAGAGAATAACAGAAAGGGAAATCAGCACCATGGACAGAGAATTACGGTTTGTTGGCCTATAGTGGTTCATGTCAGCAGTCTGTTTCAGTGGATGACTTTATAAAAACCCTTCTTTCCTCCATCAAAGTCACATGTCTCGTGATGATATTATTATAGCTTACATTGTACATTATTATGCTGACAGTGATTGAGAATTTTTGAAGTGTAAACAGTAGATGGATATAGAACATAGAACTGCTATTCAAGGGCAAAGCTGCTAACATAGGCCATTTGTTTCACTTGCCACTGAGTTGAAGGAACAAATTATGTCTCTATCAGTATCGACTGCTTTATCACGTTAAGGGTGCATGAGGAAATTTAATTTGCTGGATGTTTTTGACCCCCCCAATGAGCTGAAAGTTCATCAAGCCCCGGATTTCAGTAGGAGCACTCTACGAATTTGCACCCACTGATGGTGTTATGGCAAACATCTGTTGTGTCGTTGCTATGGGTGCATGAATGTTCATCACTCATTGCTCTCACATATTATGTCACTGCGGGATGCTGTGATCATGCCTCAAGGAATAGATGCCCCAGTTTAAGTGGGGATTGTCTACTTTACCTATAACAGCAGTTGATCACTTTTATATTCTGCCACTGACTGCAACCATATTGTGTTTATTTATGTGACAGGCTGTGTGACCATGTGTGTGTGTGTGCTTCCTTACGCTTCTGGTGGATGCATCCATGCAGCTATCTGGCCAGGATCTGTTAAATGGCAGCAATTTGATTGGTCCACAATGTAAACCTGAGATTTGGCAGTGCTAGAGGTGGCTAATCAATGACCTGTGTGTCACAACAGAGAATGTTTCACACCCCACCATACACTTTCTCACCTGTGTGTGTGTGTGTGTGTGTGTCTCCGTATGTGTGTGGTTGAGAGAGAGAGAAGGAGGGGGAAGATTCGGAGGACACTAACACAATTCTGGCCGTCAAATCAGCAGAGACAGCTTAGTAACAGTAAGGGCTCGCAGACATGACTCATCCACTATGCTTTAAAAATGTGTGTGTGGGAGTGTGTGTGTGTGGGGATGA
>OMNV01017471.1:71269-84604 GCA_900303265.1 Brotula barbata
GCCCTCTTCCTCCCGCCTATATGTTCCCATGCCAACAGGAATCCCACATGAGAATGTGTACATTCGCACCAAGGATGGGGTGAAAATTAATCTCATCCTGCTTCGATACACAGGAGGGGACTCGCCTCCTGGAGCTACCTCTGGTAATCAAAGCACCTCCACCTCCACCTCCTCTGCACCACCTACTATCCTTTATTTCCATGGCAATGCGGGCAATATTGGCCACAGGGTACCAAACGCCCTGCTGATGCTGATCAACTTGAAAGCCAATGTGGTGCTCATGGACTACCGTGGCTATGGGAAAAGTGAGGGCGAGCCCAGTGAGGATGGGCTGTACTTGGATGCAGAAGCCACGCTGGACTACGTCATGACACGCCCTGACCTGGACAAGACCAAGGTGGTGCTGTTTGGCCGCTCGCTGGGGGGCGCTGTGGCTGTTCGATTGGCCTCTGCCAATCCTCACCGCGTAGCAGCCATTATTGTCGAAAACACCTTCCTCAGCATCCCCCACATGGCAGCCACGCTTTTCTCCTTCATGCCCATGCGTCTGCTGCCCTTATGGTGCTATCGGAATCAGTTCCTATCCTATCGTCAGGTGGCGCTGTGCCGTATGCCCTCTCTGTTTGTCTCTGGTCTGTCGGACCAGCTCATCCCACCAGTCATGATGAAACAGCTGTATGAGCTGTCTCCCGCACGGACTAAGCGGCTGGCCATCTTTCCCGAGGGCACTCACAACGATACGTGGCAGTGTCAGGGCTACTTCGCGGCCTTGGAGCAGTTCATGAAAGACCTGCTGAAGAGCCACGCGCACGAAGAGAGTGCCCAGCCCTCTGCCAGTGTCACCATTATCTAAAAAAAATTTAGAAAATGTGTCAGGGAAAGAATTCTCTTTGCTCTGGGTTGTGGTCTGAACGGAGTGAACGTGTTCACTGATATCAATTGGAGAGACTTAATTGATTTTTGGAATGAATGTACATTTTTATATTTAACAATTTAATTTCTCTATTTTTACCTTTCTGTAAATTACTTTTACTGGTGAACACGACCAGAGTATTTTGAGGTTTTTAGCGAGAGCGTACAGGGAGTCTTGACGTTTCCTTCACAGGTCTGTATGCATGTATTTATGGCCTTTTCTGAATTATGCCTGAGCATACATGCCCACATTGCAAGACAAATGACAACCACCTACAGAATTTGCTGCGGTGGGTCAGCTGAAAGAAATGAATATAATGGCCATACGATCACCTACAGGTTCTTTTGCTACAGTGATTACTACTGGAATTTAATTTACACTTTGTCCAACATACACATGGAAATGAGAGACACTGAGAATATGTCGGCCTGTACTGTGTATATATATTTGTTTACATTTCACCCAAGTGTTGATTTGTTTTGGCTAATGCCTTTGAGCAATACATTGAAAAGCATTACAATGGGTTTTTTTCTTCTGTTGAGGTAATATTGAGTACTTGCAGCAGCTTGGGATGTGACTTAGTGATGCATACACACTCTTACATTTTATTTGTCTGCCACAGTTACTTCGGTGGCAGATGTTTGTGGTGTTAAGTAAATGCAATATGTCAGCCACACAAACGAATGTTTTGGCTGGGGTAAATGGTCAGTAAGACCAATTTAAGCATTAGTCAAATCTCCACAGCACTGACATGGTTTTCTTATCAATTATATGTTCTTTCCAGTCTATTGGAATTTTTTTCAATATATTCTCCCTGATACTATGTTGTCCAAACAGTCTCGGAGCTGGAGTTGTGTAGCTTTAGCTCCTGTCTTGGTAAGCCACATTTTGGGGTTGGAATTAGGGATAAAAATTTCTTCTCTTTTTTTTCTCTTTTTCCATTTTTTTCCCCTCCAAATGTTGTGATTATTTAACTATCATCATCAGCATCATAATTGCTAAATTGAGAATGCTAAGTTCCTGTCTCATGTCTCGCTCGTGGCTACATGGCTTTACTCACTCGGAGGGCTTTTAATGAGCTAATTAACCTTTCCTGCATGTCTTCCAGGGGGTGAAGCAGAGATAGAGGAACAAAACATGTATCTGCTTTTGCTTTCCGAAAAGGGCAAGCTGCACTTCAGTGGTATCAAAGCCATTTGAATACACTCAACTGATTTCCTTTGCAGCCATATATGATGCACCAAAAAGACCAAATTTGGCTGTCAGAGTGATGACAACTGTAAAAATCAGTCTCAAGGCTACTTCATGAATGTAAGATCTCTCCGTGACTTTTTATTCAACAGTGGTGGAGTTTACACGTACCATCTCAGTCTGACCATATGAGTGTATGCCCATTCAATTCTGCATGCTTTGGTTCACACACTTTTCTGCTGGTTGCTTGCATTGCACCTTCTCTTTTCAATTTATTCAATTTATTAGAGTAACAAAACTTCATTCTTGATTTGTCCTACAGCAAATTTGATGCTTTTTTTCTTTAATTTGATTTTTCTGTTCTTTTTTAACCTAGCAAGTTGTGTTGGTACATGAGTACATGTAAGCAAACTGAATGTTCTTCTTTTTCACAAAGTAAAATTTTTCAGACTAAGGAGCACAGGTTCTTTTCCTTCACTTGTTTATGACTCGAGACAATGCTGTTGAGAAATGTTGGGTGGAAAAATTTGAATATTGCAAGTAACATGCAACATTGCAAGCTGGTGTGACTAAGTTGCCACATTATGGCAATTCAAAGAAGCCTGTACAGTGTTGAGGAGCATCTCTACAGTGACTCTGTTTAAGAAATAAATCTGTTTCTTTCTGCACAGTAAGACATCTGAATGATCAATCTTTCTCTTTTTCAGTAGGAAGCAGTCATGTTTATGTGATTTTGATTTTTTTTTTTCCATGTTGGTTGTTTTCTACTTCAAAACAATGTCAACTTCTTTTTTAAGCACACATTTTCACTTTCTATTTTCTGTACTGTAACATGCAATAAATTGCTACATTAAAATGGTTTGCCTCTGTTATTTTGCTTTCGCGACTTTGTGTTATGTTCACTTGTTCTAAATACTTCTGAGTCATTTGCTATATTTAATTGTTGCCACTTCACTTTTTTCACATTCTGGGGAATTAATGTCTTACTGAAATTTTTTGCTTCTGATGATACTTCCTTCTTTCAGTACATCTTTCCTTTAAGTATACTAGTTTCTTTGATATTTTTATTCTCGGTGGTATGATAGTGCCTCTCCTCACACCAGGCCATGAGCCTCTCTGTCCTACACTGTTCAATCTGGCTTACTGGTTTTGATGTAGAAGAACTGAAGTGTGCCATAATTTTGAAGACGAAGCGAAGGGGAGGTTTTTTTTCTGGTTTTTTTCTGGGTTTTTTTCTGTTTTTTTTTTTTTTTTTTTTTTTTTTTTAATACAAGCGCTGTTCAAGCAGGAAGTTGTGTGCAGTTGAGCGGAACAACAGAGAGGAAGCTGCTTTCCCCTGTTATGTACAGTCGTGCAGTTCTACTGTCTGGTCTTGGAGACAAGGGTGAGAGTAACGGAAATTATTAAGAGTTTGTCCAGTTCTGTCAAGAGGAGCAACTGTTAAATATTGACTCAACACCAATCATGCAACTAGTGTGAGTTGTGGAGATTGTGTGTGGATCCCTTGATGGCTGTTTTGGCAGGTTTGGATTCTGGGTCTGGACAAAGGGCAGGTGAAGGTAGGCTGTCCTGGCCAGTGTTCTTGCTGACAGTGGCTGCTGTCACCAGCTCCTCTCTTTCAGCCTTGTCCCTGTATAGACTGGAGGCACTGAGGTCTGAGGTAGAGATACTCAAATCGGACATCAGCCGCTGGAGAGAAGATGGACACGAGCTGGGGCATGGACGCCGGGTAAGAATTGACAGACCCCTTGCATTGCACACACACACAGACTGCAGGGTATTTGAATTTAGCAAGCTTTGTTTTTAAGGAACTGCATTATTTCTATACAGGCAGCGGAGCATGGCAGTATTAGAAGAAGCAGCCAACAGCCACTTCAACAAACACCACTGCACTCACTGATACGGAAGAGGAGACTGGTCCCTGGAAACGAGAGATTAGGTAAGACATAGTAGTCTAACTTGGCACAGTAAGGTCATTAACAGAGATCTACATTAAAGAAGTCAGATCTTAATTCCCTCCATTTTTGTTCCTGTGTCACTGTGCACCATCAGTGTGCATGAGTCATCAGCTTTGGTGATAACACAGAGGGTGGCATGGGCTGTGGCTATTGTGAGTTTATATTCGTGTTGGTTAGTGTCAACTGTCATGCTGTTACTGGTCCAACAAATTCATCTGAGCCCCTCACATTGTTTTGGATTGGATTGGATTGTTACATGTTGGGGTTTTTGGGAGTTTTTCTTGTCTTCATAGAGAGTTTTGGGCTGTGTCAGGAACCAAACATTGTTTGGTTTGCAAAGCACTTTGGGACCTTATAGGTAATCCTGGGCAGTGCAAACAAACTGGACGTGATTTAAAATTTAACTTGTCCTGTATAACTCCTAAATTGACCACTTCTCTGTGGTCTGGAAATCTGCTTATGGTTTAGAGCTCATGTTGTTTTTATTTATGTGTGTATTAACTATTTCTGTTGTTGTTGTTATTTGTTTTTATGTTATTCTCCTGAATTATTTTGATTAATATGTATTACATTTTTTCTATATAATTTCATTGCTTTCCCACTATTTGTTGTGTGGGCTTGTCAGTCCCTTTGGATGTGATATTTGGTTATACAAATAAATTCAATTTAGATGTTTGACTTTGATAAGTAGTTTTGAGAAACTGACTGCTCTTAACACCTCTAAACTTTTTGTTTACTTTACGTTTTTGTCCCAGTTTCACAGCCTTGCCTGCAGTTGTTGGCGAACGGTAGCAGGACAACCTTTAGGAAAGGTACAGTATATTTACACCTGGTTTCAGCAACATAGTGAGTTATTGTAATTCAATTTAATGTTCATTTTAGCCATTTTAAAGTGGCCCTTGCTAGTTTACATTCATTTACACTCAAAAATGGACGCCAGCCAAAATCATGTCAGGTTCATGGTTAATTTACGTTCATGTCTCGGCTCAGAGTTTGCATCGGAGCCATACACAGGTATCCCCTGGCAAGCCGGGCTAAGAAGAGGCTCTGCACTGGATACAGACAGAGACTGCATATTAGTCCGAGAGGAGGGCTTCTACTTCGTGTACAGTCAGGTAGGTCTGCCTGCTGTCATTTCATGGTTTATCCACAGGGGGGAGCTGCCGGTCTGTCTGCCAATCACCACAAACAGGAAAAGCCCCATGCGTGCATGCAGTCAGCTAAAAGACCTTATAATAAAGTCAGGGTTGCATTTACCTCTTAAACTCTGAGTTGACCACCAACAGGTTCGTATTCATAAACAGTGGACTATAGTTTAAATTCTAGAAAAATGCCTACAGTTACCAAGTATACTAATAATTTTCATTCTGGGTAAATCTGTACAAAATGATACATAATAAAGAGAATTTTAAGGGAAATGAAAAATGCCATAGGTTATATTTGATGGTACCAATGTCTTTTGTGACAAGTATATAAGATGAATAAAACATTAAACAAGCTCACACAAAACAGGCAGAAATATGCTAATTAGGAACAGGTCAAAAAGGAAGGGTTGATATCGCCATTTTTGAAATGTGGATATGTCTAATGCCAATTCTTCATGGAATGCTGATGATTCATTGATTGATGTTTAATGGGTTACAAACATGAAAAGGCCCATTAAATCTACCCAAAAACCTTTAAGTAACTATGACCTGTTTGCCTTGCCAATTCATTTACTTGTGCTCGCTCACGTATGTTAAAATTTCACATTAGTACCAGATATAATTGTTCCCCATCTGCATTTCTGATGACACTGACCTGTCTGTGCTCAGGTCTACTACATGGATAGCACCTTTGCAATGGGTCACGTGGTGATCCGCAGGAAGAGGAATGTGGTGGGAGACGAGCTTCAGTATGTTATCCTGTTCCGCTGCATCCAGAACATGAACCCTGTCCACCCTTACAACACCTGCTACACAGGAGGTGAGCTCGTGTCATTGTTAACGTCCGACTATGTTTTTTGCAACAGCTGCTCCAGAAAGTCTGTCCGTGTGTTTTTCCTATTTGTCCAATGCTCTGTGTGCTCTGCGTGTGTGACAGATCAAGGCCTGAATCTAAAGTTGTATCCCTTATTCAGGTCTTGTGAAGCTGGAGGCAGGGGACGAGCTGGAGCTGCTCATCCCCCGTTCCACAGCCAATATATACATGGTTGGAGACTCCACCTTCCTGGGGGCTTTCAAGCTGATCTGAAGCATGCCCACCGCATTTTGGACCAGGGTTAAAGGGACGTTGTAATGGAAGGAGTGTGAGCAACGAGTCACAATTCCAGTGATTTTTGCCTGAATTTACCAACCGAATAATGGACTCCAAGGTGGCCCCACGGGAGGTGTGAGACGATGGGAATGCATGCCTCTTTATAACCACAGCTGTTACGCGTTCATTTAGCCTTCCACAAAGCACTGCGCATTGCTTCACAATTTTTAGTAACTCGTGTTTTTTTGTGCATCACTTGGGCAAATCACATTTCAATCACTGCTCTGGTCTTAAATAAACTGAAGTGAAAATAAGCTTACAATATATAGACACACAAACAGTATTTTTACACAGAAGATATGCCACAGCAGGAAAAGCACAGCTGTAAGAAATGACTTCAGTAATAATAAATGCATTCCATTTATCATCAACAATGTCAGAGACCCTGTTGATGAGCATCAAGATCAATCTTCTCTTACACCTTTTGCTTTTCCTGCTATGACTGGAGAAAATGACACATTATGAAAATGAATATGCTTCAACTTTAAACATTATCAGGTGTGACCTGGATTCACAAAAATGCAATAAAAGTGACAATTCCTCCCAAAGAGATGACATCATCTTGGATCTGGGTCAATGTTGTGTTTTCATTTTTAGCCAGTAGAGGGAGGGTTTGTGCAGAGGAGCGTTTATTCACTTATTCAGGTCAGGTGCAGAAAAATCAAACAAAAAATGAGCAGGAACGGCAAAAATCTGGTAAAAGTTGTGGTTTGAGGTTGATAAGTAGTCTGAGGGGAGAGAATGTTCTCCCTGGGTGCTTACTCTGTTAGACTGTCAGCAGCTTGTTTTCAAATGTCTCCTCAAGCATCCTCTGAGTTCATAAAAATCTGGAATTCAGCTATTTTCCTTTTTCTTTAGCCTATTTGTGTAAATCTCTGTAGATGAGCAGGTAGTGGATCAGTATCTCTGAAATCTCTGGCCACTGAGTAAAACATACAAGTATTTTTGAACAAGACAGCATATTGACTTTTCTCTTTAATGTCTCTCCTTCTCAATCTTGTATTGATTTTTCTATGCAGGCACATTTCTATCAAAAGCACCATAATGCTTAGTGTTGTTGGGATGTGGTTGCTATGTCAATATAACTGAGTCTGAAAACATTGTCCTGTGGCACACCATGCAAACCTTAGCCAGGCCTTTTTTGTCATCTTTCCATACGTGCTTTTAACCCATCCGTTTGTTTTCCACCACCAATCGAGGTCTTGCTCACAGAAGCTGGGTGCTAAGCAGAGTAACCTGAATATCCTTCTCTCATAGCCATCTCCACCAGTGTTTTTCCCTTCCTGGAGAATCCCAACACATTCCCAGGCCAGATGTGATTATATAATTCCTTCATGGCAATCCTGATCTGTCCTGTCAGACATGTCGGGTGTCCAGGAGGGATCCTGATTAGATGCCCAAACCACCTCAGCGGAACTCCTCACCCTGTATGGTATTTTTAAGTGTAGTTCCTGTTTTATTCTGTATCATATTGTAACTGAAGACGGTCATCTAAAACTGCCTGGACCAAAGCACGTGTGAGCATTATTCTAACAGAATATGGGCTTAAGATCAATATCTCTTATTCTCATTGTGATTGGTTTTATTGTGGTATAGGGATGATTTTAGTTTTAAACTGTGGGAAACAGTTTCAAAGGGACATTTGGTAGATAATATGATTGTGTTCTCCACTACCTGTCACACTCCATGTGTCGCCTTCTTACTCACACAGACACACACACACACACACACACACGTCCCGTCTGTTGGGGCAGTGAGTTAGACAAAGCCCAGTGAGTGGTCATTTTCTTTGCTGGGCATTTTGCCCTTGGAGTCATGGCTCCTTTTCAAAAGAAAAGAAACAAGGGGGATGGGAGGGGCAGTAGTGGAAAAGAGAAGTGGAAGACTGATGAAGAACCATTTCAACTAGCCTAAATGGATAGCAGTAGCCATTAGTGGAACGAGTAAGAGGCAGAGAGGGAGAGGTTTCGTGGATAAAACACATATAGGCTGGAGAGACGGAGGTTACTACAGTCCTGGGAGTCAGGGGAGCTCTTTGATGGTCTGGTAAACAGAGCGGGCGGCTGTACAAACACCAATCGAGCAAAAGGAGGAGGAGGAGGAGGGTGGGGAGACGAATGGTAGAGCACAATTCCCTCCCATTATGGGTGAATATGTCAAGCATGATCCCCCCCCACCCTCGCTCCCTTTTTTTTTTTTTTTTTTTGGGCCAGAAATGTCTTTGTGCGGTACCATGGTGACGGCTGGCGTGTTGGCGGAAGCTGATGTCATTGTGGGCTCGGCTCTCAAAGAGAAAACCAGCAGCATCTGACTGGGGAATCAGGAAATGAGACCTGCTGTGTACACATGCTGGCACTGTGTATAGCTAATACACACACACAAACATTATCTTGAAACAATAAAACACAGACTGACATATATTACTGAAGTAGGGGAATAACCCCTGGACTCATCCTGGGTTTTTTTCCTCCTGTGTCCCTATTTGTCCTTTGATTTCCTCCCTCCTCCCTCTGTCGGTTTGTGGGCTTTAGCGCAGATCTGATTGATGAAGGTGATCCCAGAATCCTGATTATAAACCCAGCTTGCTCTCTTTCTGGAGCTCACAACTGCAAAAACGCTCATACATGTTCCCTGTGGCATTGGCAAACAGGCAGACTCTGGCACGTGCACACACTCACACACTCTGCTGCTCTACTCTAAGTACTAACAAAGTGCACTTCAACTACATTATCTTGCTACGCTCCAATGTACTACACAGTGGTTCCATGTAGGCACTTCAGTATTGGGGGGGATTACTTTGATCTGCTCTGTGTAGCCTAAAGTAATCGGGCTGATCCCGAGTCCTCCTGCTGAACTGACAGTGGCAGTACGAGGATTTCTCATTTTAGTAAGGATTTGGGCTCCAACTAACTGTACTTCACAAAGACTGTGTTCGGCACCTGCCATGGAACTCATTTTCAATCAGGCCATCTTAACCATCTAAACCAGGGGTCGGGACACTATGGCTCTTTCGATGACAACATATGGCTCGCAAAAAAGTACTAAATAATTTTCTGTGTCATTTTAAAGTAAAACATTTAACAGAGATTAGTTTTGAAAATAAAATTTAAAAATATTCTGATCTATTTTAAGCTGTCGACACCAAAAATCAGTTTTCATTGGATGATGCGGAGCGACACGGGTCGTTGTACGGTCAAGAAGTAAACCCCTCCTTTTCCTCAGGTAGCTAGCTAGTTTATCTGCTTCGAACCTTAAAGACGGAAAAGATGTCGAAAAGAAAAAAAGATGAGGTACGTTCCAGTAATTTGCCTTTGTGGAGAGAGCAGAATCTGCGGTATGTTGAAAATGCGATGAAAAAATCGCATCGATGAAACGAACAAACGTAAAGCGGCACTTCGATACACGCCATGTTTCATTTGCGTCGAAATATCCCGCTGGGATTAAGGACATACTTTTCTCTCGCTGCAGTTGCATTCAATTTTGTTAAATATTATATTTCTCATAAGGAAATAAATTTAGAAATATTTGGCTTTCATGGCGCTCCCAGCCAAAAAGGTTCACGACCCCTGCTCTAAACACTGGTTAATGAATTAATCATGGAGTCCAACGGTCAAGGTTATTTGAAGGACTGTGGTTCATTTTAATGGGCCTTTTCACATGAGTAACCCTTCAATAATTGAGTATACAAAATAGAAAAATAGCTCATTTTCAGAGTTGGAACATTCCTAAAATTCATTATAAATCCAATTATAGTAACTCAAATCCTGGGTATCATGGCCATCCTGTTCATGAGGATGATTAGCATGGCTAGCAGAGTTGAAAAATCACCTTGTTGTTTTCAATTGTAAAACATGGTGTCGTGGATGGCTCCTCTTTTTCTGTAGCATTACCAATTGATGGGATTTATTTTTCTCCCATGGAAACAAACTCCATATGATCTGCAGGAGTATAAGGTGATCTATAATTCATGCGGCTCTGCCTCTGCCTGGAAATCACGACGTGATGAAACGACAGGCGTGCAGTTTGCAGCGAGAGCAGATTTAAAAGTCGTCTCCGCTCAACTTCATTTTGATAAATTTTGCTTTTTTTTTTTTTTTTCCCCTGCCATTTTCCTCAAGGCTGTCGGCATATTACAGAGGAGACGGGGAAAATCAAACGGATGAAGGAAGAGCAAGATTTTACTTTGCCACAACTCTGCCCCTCCACCCCACCCACCCATCTTCTGACTCCGACTCTGTGCTCCGTTTAATGGCTACAAGATGGAGCTTGGCAGACGCACACAGAGATCCAGCAACATTTGTTGAGCTCTGGTTTTGTGTTGTCTCTGATGTTTAGGCTTTGCAGGGCTGTGTGTCGTTGTATACAATGTACACAAAGATGTAATGTGCACTATGGGATGGAAGATAACGCCTCAAAGTAAATAAGCATTTAAATATATTAATTTAGGACAACTCTTTTGGAGATATTTTTGGCCTATTCTGATATACCCAAATGGAAAATCTTATAAATGAAGAACAGTACAGCTAAAATGCATTGATGAGCCCTCATCTGAAAGAGAACGTCTTCTAGTTTCTGTAAATGCACTCATTTAGCATGTTGCTAAAACACACCCCGCACTGCATCAGCTCAAACCGGAAAATGGATTTTCTTTAAAGTTCTCGTCTTTACCGGCATTATGGTGGATGATACGATGTGATGTGCACAGTCTGCCAAGTTATCTCTGAGCAAGACAACCTGAATGAATATCTAACAAATTTCTAAACAATGGTAATATCACTCTGCCTCCGTTCCTCCCCATGTACAGCAGCCTGTCTTTGTCATGCTGATGAGGAGCAGAGGAGCAGAGCTCCAACAGAGGAGAGGAGAGAAAGACGATCCTCATCCTCTGCCTCGGTACGTCTGCTCTCCTGTATTGTCTGAACGGTACAAATAGACTTTTAGTGTGTGTGTTTGGTCATATGTGGGTGTTGTGAAGGTGCATCACAGATATTAATGAGCACCCCTCCCCCTAACTATAGCACCAGGCATGCATACACATAGCAATATGTGCCCAACACACTGCACTATCTTTGGAGGACCTGTGTCACTCAGTCCCACCAGCTGTTTATGGACTTGTGTTAAGCAGTAATTAGAGATTTAGAACCACAGCTCTCTGTCTGTCTGTCTCTCTCTCTCTCTCTCTTTTGAGTGACTCTAAGTCTCTCTCCCCGTGTTTACCCTCTTTCATTCATCCAATCTCTCTCTCTCTCTTACTCCCTCTCCTTTGAGTGACTCTCAGTCTCTCTCCCCTGTGTCTACCCCCCCTTCATTCATCCAAACTGGCATTCTCTCTCTATCTCTATCTCTCTCTCTCTCTCGCTCTCTGTGGAGTGATGTTAGTGGAGGTTCTTTGCTTATGGGTATAGATGTAGAGGGAGCTTCTACTGGGAGAGTTACTGAGTTTCTCTCCCCCCCGCTCTTTGAGAAGAGCGTTCTCTATCTTTGCAGCTGAGAGCAGATTGTCTCTGGATGTTATTTTCTACATGGAAGAAAGCTTGAAGAAGTCAACAGAAATGTTACTATGAGGTATGTTGTGTGTGTGATCTTTGTTTATTTATTGTGTGTGTGTGTGTGTGTGTGCATGTGTATATGTTTAACTACATATAAACATATACACATGTTTGTGTATATGTTTGATTTTGAATGCTTCACTGTTTACATGCCTCCCGTGTTGTCATATAAATGAAATATTAAATTTAGTCAGACGTTGGACCTTTTTACTGACAGAACCGGTTTTACATTATGCTCTATTCCTTCACTGTGTTGGTTGAGTTTATTGTCTACAAAGTCTGGCAATTTCTCTTTCTCAAACGTCTATTGTCTTTATCCTGCGCAGACTTGGCTCTCGTTCTTTTTTGTTGTTGTGTGCCATTTGTTCTGAGATGTTGCGTGTGCCGGCTGGCAGCGCAGGAAAAGGGGGAAACAGGTTTGTTGGCATGTGCGCCGCGTACACAAACAAACGCTGCTCCAAAAGCCTCTGGGGTTCATGATGTCAGCTGGTCAATGGTTCCAGTTTCAGAGGACGTTGAGCCGCTCGCACCCACACGTTGAGGGCTCGTGTGATGCGAGTAGTTTGCGTGTCAGTATCGGGCTCGTGTCAGTGTTTCAGGAAAGAGACAGAGGGGGTGAGAACAACAGAGCAAGAATGAGTAAGACGCGAGAGAGAAAGTGTGAATGAGGTTAAAAGAGCAGTGTCCGTAAATCTTCTTGTGCTTGCTGTGACAGAATGTATCCCTTTGTTTCACAGGAGCGCACAGATGGGCTCTTTCAGGCCGTTCAGGGCCTTTGCAACCGGGTGTGTTTGTGTGTTCATATTGTTGGTGTTAAACTTCAGGGTAATGGAGGAGATAATGTAGCACTGTGACTGTAAAACACTGTGTAAAAATGATGATAACCCGATTTACAAGGAAAGCCGGAGTTCTCAACCACATCCTCCTCACGTGTGTGCCTGTGTAGGTGTGCGTGCGTGCGTGCGTGTGTGTGTGTGTGTGTGTGCGTGCGTGCGTGTGTGTGCTGGACCCATCTGTCCTCCTGTCCACCCAGATTGTGATTTTGGGCCCATGTGTTTGGCAGCATTGTATTTAGGACATTGTAGTCTCTCTCTCTCTTTCTCTCTGTCTCTCCCTCTCTCTCTCTCCCCCCCTCTCTTTCTCTCCCGCTCTCTCTTCCAGCGTCTCTCGTTCTTATTACATGCTGTCACTTGACATGTTTTCGTGTTGAGCTGGTCTGCGGGTGTAGCCAGCGAGAGGCTAATGCCTGAAAGCCGTAGCCTCTCAGTCTGTGTCAGGACGCCGATCAGTCCCTTGTGCTGCGGTCAGCTGTTGAACCAAATGTTCTCATGACTTAGTCACACCTCTCGCCCTGATAATTATGGGCTGATTTATGAGATGGGGGAGAAGACGATGACTAAGACCTCTTAGTTGCGGGGGGGGGGGGGGG
>OMNV01017471.1:84624-100177 GCA_900303265.1 Brotula barbata
TGTCTTTGTGATGACTTTCCTCTGGAAGAAAGGTTCCTGATGGATCTACTGCCATCACAGCCTCGAACATGTGTGAGGAAAATTGGGCCCTCCTGTGGTGATGCTCATGTAAAGCAGCCCACCAACCGCGATGAGATGTTGCTACCCCATGGCATTTGCAAAGATTTAAATGGTACCTCTTAAGCACGATTTAACAGGTCTAAGGATTAACGAGCAGCCAGTCAGGACGGAGAGTCTTGGATGAATTTGATTCCAAGGAATCAACATGAGCCACTCAGGTCACCATGATCTCATGGTTGAGTCAGACCAGACAAATTCCGCTCTGCTCACACCTTTGACCACAGGCTTCCTGATGGTCAAGGCCTTTGTCAATATTTTCGATGCCTTTTGGCCTGTCTGATCTATTCCTGGACGGGACTGGCCGGGTTACCACACTTACTGAATTTCCATCACACGCCCTTTACCCCCTTTGGAGAAAATGCACATGGACACCCATGAACATATGGGCACTGATTAGATGGATCCATTTCATGTGCCTGATGTCAGGAGGGAGACAGCTGACTGGGCAGACAGAAGTGCACGATGGGATGGGATTAGAGGGGGGTTCCCATTCATCTGGAGAAACCATAGATTTGTCTCGCAGTCAAATCTGATTAGCACAAATTGGAATCCACTCCAATATGCATTACTTGGAACAAGGCGTTCTTTTGGCATTTCTGATGGGGGGGGGGTCGATGTGCATCATAATAAAAGATAACATACTGCTCTCATGGATGATATTTACAACAACCTAATAATAAAGCTAATGGCGCCATTTGCTGTTGCGGAGCCATTGTGCTGATATTGTGACTCACACCAACAACCCTAAATGGAACAGAATCATTCTTATTACCTACACTTGTGCTTTTCCTGCCATGAGAGATGGGTTACAGCAGGGCGCAGCTTCAGTATTGATTAACTACTTAAACAGTGGTTAATGAATTGGTAATTGACTGCAATAGAGGCAAACCGTTCAGGTTCATTCAGGTTCCGTTCAATCAAAGGATTTTGGATTCATTTAATGGTCTTTTCACACTAATAACTCATTAATAATTGAGTAAACCACACAGAAAATCTCATAATTTCTACCTTTATAGTAACCCATACTGTTTTTGAACCCTGGTACTTTTGATTCCCTTTAAAATTATCTTTATTTCTGATGTTTATTCGTTTCCGATGTTCGTGTTTTTATACACAGCTTTATGTCTGGGCCCCCAGGTAGGAAGAGTGTGGCCCCGGACATCTGTCTATTTTCTCCCTCTGTCCCTCCCACTGTTTTCTATGGAAGTCTTCCTCATTTTGATGTACATATATATGCTGCTGCTGCCATGTGACTTGTGGCCTCACAGACAACGTTTCCTTCGCTAGGGTATTATTGGACACTGTGCCATTAGGGCCGTCTGTACAAGCCGGGACTTGCTCGCGCTTCATTTATGTGTGTTGTGCACATTTGTTCCTGCTCACCTATTTGTGGAATAGCAGCAATTTGAAGTAGAATATAGAGTAAAAGGTGGGATGGGCTGCAGTCTATTCCTTTGGTGGTGGAAATGAAGCATGTGGTGCAAAAGTATAGGTCATGTGTATGTATGTGTGTGTAGCTCAAGGCCTTGCCAATTACTTGAATGTTGTGAAGGTAATTCAGTGTGTAGGAGGTGGACCTGAAATGACTATCCCATGTGGCATCATGGCAAGAATGGTGACGGGGGAAAGATGGAGTGTTTCTCTGGAAGAGGAGAAGGAGTGGGAGAAAGGCAGAAGAGAGAGAGGGAGAGAAAAGCAGCTGGTTCTCTCCCCGTTTTGGAATGTATGGAGGCAGGTGCACCAAGTGTAACCGCTTCACCGCCCCCGTCATAACAAACCTCTTACACACACACACACGCACTCTTGTCCAGTGCACACTAACATTTGTCAAACTACCCAGCTCCTAACATGAGCTCTAACAGCGAGTATTGGATTTCTGCGTTGGACTCCAGGTGCAGAGCCATGCAAATGACTTGGACAGCGGCGGTTAAACATTCCCTTTAAAACGCCGCCTTGATCTCTCCGAGGAGCCGTTGGGGTAGTTTACACTGAGATGAAAGACGGCGTCAGCCTGTGATGTTTTTGTACGTGATTTTAAACATGCCATCTCTCACATTCGACCTTAATCAAATTAGGTCAGTGCTTAATGGGGCATGATGGGCCCCCCTGACCGTGTTATGATACACACCCACGTACCAGGACAGTAATATCCCATATTTGCTTGTTAATCTGCTGTCTATAATGGAGAGAACAGGAAAGATGGAGGATGGCTTCAAATGAGAGGCAAAAAGGGAGGCTGTGTGAGACAGACAAACAGATACTGTGAGGGGAATAAGGCGGAATCAAAGCGACGGGTAGTGTGAGGAGGAAAGGAGGGCATGGTTGAAATGGTGATGAAGGGTTGTCTATCAGTCGGCTTGTACACTCCCCTCATTCTGTAAGTGCAGATAAGAGTTCTAAGGAGAGGGATAATGTGGAGCTAAATTAACATCTCAGACCACACTGTGGAGGGAATTGCCTCTGCCGGATTAGAGGTCTCCTCGTCCGTGTGTGCACCTCTCCAGGTATATGTGTGTCTGTGTGTGCCATTTGAACCACTCGTCCAGTAATTTCATGCCCCCGGTGGACCTCAATTCCAAGATTAAATACCCACTCAACCCTGAACCTCTCCCACCCTCTCTGCTATTTTGCCTCCACTGTCTACCTCCATCCATCCCACATTTGCCGACAAACTCATCCTGCCTTGCAGCCTTATTGTAGCACAGGACGGACAAGTAGAAAATATGATAGAAAGAAAGAAATCTACAGTGTCATTGCCAGTCTCTGGAGAGGCTCGGCGAGGGTAGCCGTGCAGAAACATTTTCGATTCTGTCACTTCATGAAAAGACTGAGTGCCTAGAGGGAAATAGTAGAAATTGTGGCTCTGGTATTTCTATGGATGCCTTCAGTTTTGAGCCCAGGAAAATAAATTCCATCAGCAATGGCAAAAGTACACATCAGTTAGTGTTCTGCAGTATTTGCTTTACTGACTATGCGAGGACGCAGAAGGACATATTCAGCAGTCAGTTGATTTCTTGTTCCTGTTAGCATACATATTTTGTCTTGCCTAGAAGTTAGATTCAGGCTGATTCATCTGATTTATTTGTTGCAGTTTATAGTAATGTCACCAACACTGGAGTGGCACAGTTGGACGCAACACAGTTTGACAGAATTCCAGGGAAAGCTGGCATCCCTTTCAGCAATGTATCGGTAATGTTACACTGTAAGACAGTTGGAATCGACATCAGCAGCACCACCACAGTCCTTAAACATTCACCTCAGCATGGAGAACACAAGTACAAATACCACTGAGGTCGGAGTGCACTGCTAGTGCCGATTTACAATAAGCAATACAGCTCCTAGTAATAAAACTGATCACAATGCAGCAAATGTAAGAAAAACAATATTATATTCATCTGTTCTGCAGAAATGATGCTCCCATTCACATGGGCAAAAGTTCCACCACGGTTTACACCTGAGGTTTTCTTGGCTATCTTTCTGTTGATTGTTGAAGAGGTGGAGGGAACAGTAGCATCTAAAATTATTGTACCACATATTTAGCATGTAGAGTTACCATGACCTTTGTATAGTTTCCCCTCATTACACTGTACTGCTGCAACCCTTCAGATGGCAGTACTGTCAGCAAACTGACCTTCTCCTCGCCGTTGCTCATCATCAGCATTGGACTTTAAATTAATGTGAAAAAAAACCCATGCATTTTTTTTGGCGGTTTTAAGATGATGACATTGATGCCCCCAAGCAGAGACAAATAACGGCATCAGACATCATCTCCCTGGAGTTCATCCAACTATATCCAATTATGTCCGCGAACGGCAGAGGTAAACCGACAACTACATAAGGCGGAAATAATGTTGAAAACTGGCAAAATGCTTCCTTAGTTGCAGTTCGGAAAAGACCAGCATTAATTAAGTGAGCGCTAAAAGCCACAGAGGAAGACAGAACGGAAATTGAACCAGGCAGATGGAGAGATTTTCCAGGAGGAAAGCAAAGGAAGCTAATTAAAAAACATAATGAAGTGTGATGAGGATAAAACGGGCCGCGATGCGATCTTGGTGTTTCCCACAGACCCCCTTCTTTTGCTTTACTGCTTTTATATTTGTCTAATGGTTTCTTTCGTTATCTCTACTCCCTCTCTGGTTTTCCTCTGCTCTTTGTTCCGTGTTCTACTCTACCCCCCTCTGTGACAAGTCGCTGTTTTGTTTCCCCAAATTTTTACCTGTGTCTGTCTGCCCTCGAGTTGCTGGACCACCTGGTCTCCAAATGATGATGAGAAGCGGGAGAAGGGAAGATAGACAGGGCTGCGAGTTGTAGATGTGTGTGTGTGTGTGAGGTGAGTAGTTTAGAATGTGTTGATGTACAGCCATGATGAAACCGGGCAGGGAATGGGTACTGGGTTAAGAAGGCATTGAATAAAGCGTGTCATTTCATTGGGGGTGGTGGTAATAAACTGATTCTCTCCATCTTTCCAAGGTCAATACAGAGATTATTAACAAAGAGGCACAGCAGCAATGACGGCGGTGGTCATTAACTATTCATTACCTGGACTAGACTAATCACACTATATTGCCGGCCCAAGTTTGAGTGTGTGTGAAGGCGTCACTGACAGATCCATTATGTGGTTTTGTTGTGCCCTGTGTGTGTGCAGATGAGACAGCTGGCTCATGGCTGAACAGGGGATTTCCAGATGCACCTATTCAGGCTGTGTTGTGTCTCCGTCTCTGTCCTTGTCTGCCTGTCCTTTTTGTCTGAATTCTGTCTTTGTGGGTCGCCCTTGGAAAAATATCCCTCCTTGACCACAAACTCTTTCTGGGCGTGTGCGCTCCATGAGGTGAATCCTGGCGCCTCCCCCCTCTGTGTTCTGTATCCTCCTACTCCTGTAGGGGTGTAACTGTACCCCTCATATGGAGTAAGTGGGCTGGGATCTCTCGGGTCAGGAGAGGGGGAGGGACACAGAGAGAGAAGGGGAGAAAGAGAGAGGGAGATGCAAAAGAATGAGCTCCAAGCGACAGAGTTGCCATGGCTACCGGGAAACGGATGAATGAATGACATCACAGTGGCGGGGAGGTGAGAGAGTGTGAAATTGATTTGGTAGAGGAGCACGGGGAGGTGGCTCTCGTTGGGTTTCGTCAGGCAGACACATTTCTCTGTCTCCACGGTGCACTTGGTGTCCCCCGACCTCCTAGGTGGACTTTGACCGGTAAGGCTCTAAATTTCCTCCCTTCCTCCCTCCCTCCTCTTACTAAGGTAATAGCTGTTGGCTTTTGCTGCCGCTGAAGAGAGTAGGTCCGATTTTCCCTCTGAGAAGTCTGTCCAGGACTTGACAACGTGAGGTGAGCAGGCAGAGAGGATGTCCGTGTGTGTGTGTGTTTGTCTGCTAATGTGCGTGGAAGTCATATGACAATCCCGCCAAGCTACTGGGGATGAAAAGGCAAGGCAGATGTGTCGTGCAGTTGTCATGAGTCTAAATATAGCGTAAGATATGTTACAGTGGAGGAATGTGTGTGTGTTCCATGCAGGGAATTAACAGCTGATCCTGGATGGATTCCCGTGTCAGGAATGTTACTCTCAGACTTCATTAAACTGTCCAAGTTGTCATACTTCATACAGTACTCAGATGTTTGTGGACATGCATGAGACAGTGCTGTCCTTATGCTTTTATTGAGCATCTGATCGTTTATTTGTTCCCGAGGCAACAATCCTTTGATTTGTCCCTCTCAGACAGGGTGTCACTGTCATGCTCAAAGACACTTCAGTAGAGGGGCTGCGTGCCAAAACAAGAGCACGAACCCGACTCCTCTGAGTGAAGGGTGCTCGTCCCTGCAGCGGACCAACCTGCTGTAGGTTCACTGGCAAAGACCCTCCCACTCAGCTGTCTGTATGATTGATGGACCTGAACTGCGTTGACCCCGGAGGGACAGACACAGTTGACGAGCAGAGACTGGAGGTCACCGCAAAGGCTCGGCTCTGTCTCTTCCTTTTGCCAGGATGCTGAATTGGGGAAAACAGATTACATTAGGGATGAGCAGATAAACATTTAAGCTAGATTTGGAGGCCATAATCCATCAGGAGGAGTGTTCGCTTGTCTAACGATGGAATGCACTGCAGACTGGTGAATTTAGGATAACGGTCGATTTTGTATCTTATGGAAGCACTTAGTTCAATATTGTACTGCTTCAGGCAACCTTGTGTCTTGGCCTTTTCCAACAGGCGTATCGGAAAGGTAGCATTTGTTTATGTCTGGGCAGGATATGCAAAGGCACATGTTTACATACGCATTTGCATTCGGCCGTTAAGATGCTGTACCTGTCCAGGCTGCAAAAGTAGGTCAAAGCCATCATCCTTTGCACATTGAATTGTCATACGTGAACGAGAGAAGTGTTGGAGTTACTGAGGATGCAGTATGTCGTGCACAAATTTGTCAGTGAAGTACATTTGAAGTATTTTGTAAACTTCAGTTAGACTGTGGTGTTGTTGTAAAGCAGACTTCAGTCAAACGTTGTCAATGCTGTGAATCTCTGAGAAGGAATGAGACGCCAGGAACCTCACTGTCCACCTCCAGCTTTGCCCCAATGCTCAGGGCATCAATTATGAATGGGGAGGAGATGAATATATATGAGGCCATTTCAGATTGTTAATTTCAGAGAATGAGGAGAATGTCCCAACCAGAGACAGGGGTAACCCCTCACTACCCCTCTCTGTATATACTCCTCATCAATCTGAAAAAAAAAAATGTATTTATGAGTATTCAGACCCTTTAGTCAGTACTTTGTTCTCAGCACTTCGTTGAAGCACAGCACCATCTTTGAGTCTGGGGTACAATGCTACAAGCTTGGCACATCTGCATTTGGGGAATTTCTGGCATTCTTCTCCGTAGATCGTCTCAAGTCAGGTTCGATGTCAAACCTGTTGTCGTTTTGCATGCATTATGGCAGAAAGTCAGGTTGCATGTTGTTTGAGGGATTAAGTGCTAACATGTTAACACAGTCCTCATGAGACTGAGCACAGCGGAGTGAGTGTCAGTGTGTCCAATTTTTGGATGACCTGGTTTGGAGTCTGTGTGTCCCTCTGTGTCCTCAGGTCACCACGGTAGATTTCAGCAGACCTTCAAGCGTCTCAATTTTAAAAAATCCAAGCTGTTCATGCTGTGCCTCTGTTCCTTTTTAACTCGTTATGATATTTACTGCTATTTTCATAAATGCATTTTTTTTCATCTGCTTGCACCAGACATTTTTCTTCCTTCTTTTACATTCTCTTCACACCTGTCTTGTATTCTGTCCAAGATTTCTGGACGGCAGGAGGCCGCTTAGTGACATGAGTTTTGTTTATACCATGTTGATATCAGATATCAGCTGGTAAAGTGTGTGTGTGCGCAGTCAGCTGGCTGGCAACACACTGACTGGGTGTTGCCTGCAGCCAAACACACATGAATATTTACAACTTGCTCAGATGTTTGTGGAGACGTTTTTCCTGTCTGATGGTACTCAGACTAAACTGTTCGCTTTATGTGCATGTTGTTCGGCGTGTAAACCTACAGTACGTGTCATAATTTTTTCTGGATCAGCCCGGCAGCTTTGGTTTGGCTCATGGTGACATTGGATTGGATCGCTGCCCTGGGTAATATCCTTCTGATCTACAGAATCTATTTCTACATGTTTCTTACAGGAAAGCGTGTTTAGATTCAGATCCATGGCACACATGTTCACTGATTTTCATTTAGAAATCCAGTGAGTCACTGCCAAAAGCCTGAGTTTCATGCAATTTAAACAAATCGTCCCCCAAATATAGTCAAAAATCACGCTCAGGTTTAGCTTCTCTCCCACACATGCTTACTGCCTCTCACTCACCCACTCACACTCTCCCTCTACCTCCTCTCTTTCTCCTATTTTTAAATGTAGTGGGGTTAGCTGCTTACATAAACATTGTTAAACGCTAACAACACTAAACTAAATTTATACTCCTAGTAGAAATGCTCTGTCCCTGAAACAAAGACGTGTCCAACACACGTCCACCTCAGGGGACCTTTGCGACTCTGGCACTAGGGCAGATTATCAGTTTATTCAGGCTGATCACAGATGCTCATTGTGTGATCTGAAAGGAGTTTTTGTTACTCTCACTCCTCTTTTTTTATTTCATCTATGCATTCTCCATAGATATTGATGTTCAGCCTTTTTCTCCACAAAGAGAGCGAGAGAGCCAAGGTAGCTTCTAACTACTCTAAAGTTGTCTTATTGATGCATTGCGTTGTGTTTATTCAACACGATTAGAAAAAGAAACTCAGACTTTGCGCTTTCCAGCACTTACTTACACATTGGATCTATTTATCAAATAACAACAGCAGATAGCACCTTTGAGGTCCTGTCATTGAACAAACCCCCGTTTACTGTCGGACATAAATAAAACCATTGTGGAGTTGTCTCAGGATGTATTTTCCACAACCGTCTCCCCCATTACACTCGTGGCTAAACAGATTGTTGACAAAACTCTGTAGTGAATGCAAAGAGATGAAATTGATATTGACTGTGGGCAAAGCAGCAAACAAGCACACCTCCCAAAATGAATCCTCTCCTAACACCTCTGTGTTTTCACTGCATGGGTTTATTGGGCCTTTATCTGTGTCTCGGTCTCCTGCCTGCACATTAAGGCAGCAGAATAGCAAAAATAAAACGGAACCTGCGTGGAATCGAATGTTGTTGAACATGGCGCTGTGAGCAAATGTGTGTATGCCCACAGTGGGTAACTGGAGCTCTTTTAATTTAATGATGCTGGTAGCCAGATGGGGGAGCTTGCAAATCAAGAGGTTGACTATACGATAGGAGGACGGTGGGTGTTTGGTACCTATCCCCTTTCCTCCCACTTTCCGCTCCTCCTTTGGTCTCCTATCCTGTCCTTGCTGCCCTGTTAGGCTTCTTTGTTCCACTCACTATCGCTGCAGTGGCAACTTCAAATTTCTAAGCCTTGCCTATGGCAGAGCAGCTGATTGAGTGCTTGTGTACTGCATGTGTTCACGATCTCTGTGTGTGTGTGTGTACTCAGGAGGTACTTAGGGAATTTTCGGTACTTGAATGGTAGCAGCTGTCAGCATAGCTTGACAACATAAGCAGCATGGTTTGCCGGTCGGTGCGGGTCCAGGGCTGTGGTTTAGTAGTTTGCTCCAACTGTGCATGGGCCTTTTAGGCTATTGTGAGCCGCTAAGTGTGTGTGCATTTTTGTGTGTGTCAGGCAGCGGTCATGGTTTTCAGTCCGAGTCAGCCTGGAAGAGAACAAGGTAAGAGGAGGTCTCTGAATTGAGTGCTGATTTGCTGGAGGGGGGGTGTTGGGGGGGTGTTGTGTTGGCACATGCAGGCCTGCGCTGCTCTTTTCTTTGTGCGGTTATTGATTGTCTCTGGCTAAAGCTCGCAGGCATCCTTTATGTTCCCATATTGTCCATTGTGCCAGCTGCTTGGAGATGGGAGCTCGGGGTGATGGTAGTAACGGGGAGACAAAGGCGGAGAAAGAGATGGACTTGGTGGCGGGATGGTGGAGTGGAGATAAGAGGAGGGAAAGGGGAATCCAGAAGGAGAAGCAAAAACATAATTAAAGGCAGGAAAAGGACTCATAAGTTATTGTTGTTCTGGTTTGCCTTTGTTTTGCTGCCTTTATTGTAGACTCGTTGACTCCATTTGTCTTTTAAATTCCCCCGACTCTCTACTTTTCCCTCTTTGCTCGCCTTCTCTCACCACTCCTCCCTCTCTGATCCCCCTCTGCCTAGCATACGCTCATGTTTGTCCTCCTGGCCACCATTGATAATGAGCTGAATCAGTCCCCCGCTGCTCCATGTTCAGAAATATCCCAACGGGGCCACGCTACAGTTCCTCCTCCTCCTCGTCATTCTCATTTCTGATTCCTATCAAGGCTCCTACCTGTGACTTTGATGGCTTCTGTAAGCCAGAATGTGGGACGCACAGAATCCTGAGCTGTGCCTCAGGCTTTGTGTAAGTGAACTCTTCGCACTTATTGCTAGAGTGGCAACGCTGCCGGTAAATCATTAACAAAGTTTTCAGATGCTGTTGACGTCTGATTGCTGCATAATGACTTTCCTTTGGGGCCTTAACCTCCTCCCCACTGTCACACATTCTACTCCTCTATTTCTTCAAGGCTGCTTTGCTAATATGGAATATTAAATACATGGAATATTAAATGCCATGGCCATTCCACAAATACAGACATTACAGTGGAACTGTGTCGAGCTTTTTGCACGTGTGTGTACGCGAGGTGACGATCTGCCCAGCAACAAATGCCTGTTGCGTCTAAGAGGGCTCAGATCTTCATTGCAGATCTAGTTGAACGGTGACACTGTTTTTAGGATTGAACCTGACCTCTGTCACCACCATTAACACCTCCACCCAACAGGGTCCCCTCCACCCAACAGGGTCCCCCCCACCCCCTATCCACACCCTCCCATTCCCAAAACCCATTTTACTTGCTGGCACGTAGCTCAAGCCACCATTCGAATGGAAGAGTTGCAGCAGCTCCTATGAACCTTAAAAAGAACACAAATAACACAACAAATGACATCACAAACAAAACAACAAAGAAATGTTACATATGAGAAGATGAGCATTCGTCCGGTTATCTCCGCCTTCACGATGATCTCGTATTCCCGCATTATTGCCAGGAGATTAACGAGTGTTAATAATATGATATCCCTACTGTTCAGTCTAAACCTGTACTGAGCTGCTGGGATAACAGAATAATCCAGGGCTCTGAGTGAGACTCAGATTAAAACAGAGTCCACCCGCCAAGGGCTAGTCAATGCCATATTTAAAAATAGTTAGTTAAATAGTTAAATATACTTTTCTTTCTTTATGACATTGCAATGGCTAAAAATTTGTGTTTCTTTTGCAGCTAAATAAGAACGACATGAGCAATGAGACAAATGATGCACCCAAGGAGAGAATACAGGTCTTGTAGCACTGTCTTAACCGAACCAAAAAACAGGAATCGGTGAACTAAGCAGCAATTAAATAAAGCAAACATATAGACATGGTGTACACACAAACACACTCTGTGCAGTATATGCCCGTCATGTGAGTAACACTAAGGGAACGGGGAGGGAAGCAATAAATCACTGACAAACAGTGTAACAAACAGTGAGTGCCAAATGACATCATCTCATTAGTTTATAACCTCAGCAACAACAGAATGACATCAGCGCTGCACAGCAGACAGAGGGATAATCTGGTTTAATCTGAATAAATTACAGCAGCAGGTTTAAACGATGAATCTTCAAATCGGAATCAGACTTGAGTGATGTTTAGTTGTTTCAGTTACATAAATACTGAATTATTGCTTCTTGCTTGTTTGCCTGAGAATGTGTTACATTTTGAAATGTATTATTATAGCGTTTCTTAAGAGACTTAAGAATCCAACATTGGTTTCCCTGACATCACGTTTACCAAATAAACAATATCACCTCCATCAGCAGATTTTGAACAGTAGACGCAGTGAATTGTTGGATCCAGCATGCAATATGAGTCTAGAGCTTTGTATAGAACAATACGAGATGGAGCGCAATATTATTACGCTGTTAAAACCAGCCAACGGATGCAGCTGGAAAGTAAAAGCACGAGGGTCAAATCACATTAACCGTGCACATAAGGGAGGGAGAGAGAGAGAGGGGGCGGCAGGAGAGATAACCTGTAACAAAAAAAGACACTGGATTAATGTAAACTGGTCTGTGTGTGTGTGTGTGTGTGTGATGAGTAAGAGAGAGACAGAGGGAGGGAGAGAGAGCAGGGGGAAGTGCTTAGAATTTCTCATTAACAAGAGATTGTAATCAGATTCATCAGTCTCATGGTCCACTGGGATAAATGGAAGTCTTGACTATGCAGGTTTTCTCAGTGTGTGTGAATGTGTGTGTCTGTCTATCTCTGCGTTCAATCATAATTTCATTCGGAAATGTGTGAACACATGAGTTTGCTAATGTCACCAGGATACCAGCTCCTTATTTGTTGATCAGATTTAATTAAAAAAGTGTTCAAATATAAAATTTTGGCTGATAAAATACACATTTGCTTGTGTAAACACATCTGATATTATGAATAATTAATCCACAGAGGTCTCATTTCATATAAAATGCATGCACGCGTTGCATTTACATTTTCCATAATTAACATTTCCCATAGCTCAGATCACACATATGCACACACTCCAGATTGGTAACCATAGAAATCATGGTAGTAACACCGTCCGATAATCGATTGACAGCTGAGGGTGATGATGGCAAGATGACAGATGTGTGGATAAAATTCCATCTCCGGTGGGACAAAAGCTGTTACAGTTTCAGTTTATCACTGGTGGCAGCAGCCTAACATGTCCGACTGAATGAGCTGCGGTTTATTACAATTATCCTGTAATAACACAGTGAACCCATGCAGTATGCTGTTACAATCACAACCGGAAATAGGATTCAGTCATCACTTTTATAAATCTGATTCAAGGAATAATTTTTTTTTTTTTTCAAATAACAACAAGATCCTACGGAAAGCTTTGTTGATACGCTCATTAGACTGTGTGATTCTAAATTGAATTACTGCAGCACACAAATGAGTAATAGTGTTAATAATCTGTGTGCTTCCTCTCGTTTGTTATTTAACTTATATTTATTTTGTCCATATATATGTAAGTCCACATTTTGAACCGTAAATGCTGTGGTTTTCAGATCGTTTGGTATCTCGTGGAAACTTCCCTCTCCCCCCTGTTCTTGAATCTTTACTTCATCAGTAATTGCTACATTTTCCCTCTGATTCAGTTCAAAGATTTCTCCCTGGCATGAATAAAATTAATGAACATACAAATGAAGCCATGATACTTTCCCCGTGCCTCGGGCTGTGCTATGTGAATCCATATTACTAAACCAGCAGCACTTCCTTCCTTAGAAGGATTTGCGTTTTCCTCTCCTAACAGGCTGAATTTGTTGAGTATTAAATATGTGTAGATATCACACAGTATGGATCCTTTGATTATTTCCTTCACTCTTCTTTGCGTCTTCTGCTGCTTTGGTGCTTGACCTACTTACAGCTGTAGTGAGACAGACATTCTTAGACTGGAACTCAAAGTCATCTTGCTGTCACCGTGTGTGCACGACAGCAGAGATGAGCTAACGTGCCTTTGAGCAGGATGCTTTGAGTTGCGTCCTTATGTCACTATTTGACCCCGTGTGTTCCTGTAGCCGGATCCAACGCCTTACACGGCGATTTCATGAGCCATTAAGACTTCACGGTGTTGAGATTTTGTTGTCAGACCTCCTGCTGTGATGACTATATGTGACCTTCAGGGGTGACTGGTTTGTCATTGTGCCATCATTGACCCTAAAACACTCTTCTATCCACAAGAGGAGCTGTAGAGGTGTGTATGTGTGTGCGTGTGTGTATGCATATGGAAATGTGCCAGTTACAGCTTTCACAGGCAGGCTACCACTGTGACTTACTTAGTATTCATTGTAAGCACAAGCTTTGCAAGCGCATAGACACCGGCGCACACCAAATGACCTCCTCTAACCTGATATGAAAAGGACTGCTGACGCTTGGTTCCTGACATGCACACACAGGCACACACGCTCACACACACACACACACACACACACACACACACACACAAACGTACGAGCTGGTGTTTTATCCATTCAGAAGGATGCTGCTGCAGATGATGCACAAAGGTTTTTGTGACCTGGTTTCCTGACAGGGTTTACTCAGGCATCCAGCACACACACCCACACACACACACATACACACACGCCTTCTTTTTCTCATTCAAGCTCGCTCTGTTGCTCTCGTGCTTTCAGTCCCGCCACAATGAGCTCCTTACCTGCCTCTCGCATTCCTGTATCCCCTCTCTAATGCCCGTCTTTGAGAGCAAAGGGAACGAATGCTGCAGAAAAATTCTGCGTATTATAACCTGCAGTGGCACAGATTTTTATAAATGTGTGTCAGGATCCTGCCTTAGTCACACACTGCACGTGCTGTTAAATTGTTTCACGCTGCTCCATTTTAAGTGTGTGCAGTTTCTTTTTTCCTCCCTTGGCTGTTTCTTTTTCTCTCCTCCCCCATTAATCCTGTTCCTCACCCAGCTCACTGCAAATCCCACTTCAGGTATTCATATATGCAAATCATCACTAAGTCACTGTGTGGACGTGTGTGTGTGTGTGTATGTTGGGCCATGACAAAAGTGTGTGTTGGTGTGAGGGTCTCTTATCTGTAGTTCATTTGTGGCGAGTGTACGACCAATGATGAGTACTTAACCTATCACTGCACCAAAAGCTGCACTGCAGTTGCTTCTACTCTCTCTCTGTCTCCCTTTCTGTCTCTCTCTCTCTCTCTCTCTCTCTCTTGCTGGCTGTCTCTCTCTCCATCTTCCCCCTTGCCTCTACATTTCCTCCCCATCACTTCATCCTTTGCTTAAATCACTTTCTCTTGCTCCCCCTGCTGATGCATTTCCTCCACTTTGTCTCTTCCCATCTCTGTCTCTCTGCTTTCTCCAGTGCCACCTCACCCCCCCACCCCCCACCCAAATCTTCACGATGAGGATGCAGAAACAAATCCCACATCCTTTTTCTTCCCTCAGCTCAAGAGGTACAGGGTGAAGGAAGAAAGATGTGTGCATCCTATGTCACTTTTTGCCCGTGTATGTGTGGCAGAACAAGACAGGGAGGGGGTGTGTAAGGAGGCGAAAAGCATTGCGTCATTGGGGGTGTGTTGAGCGGGGGCGGGCCCAGCCGGCTGTCAGTCTGTGACGTGAGCTGAGCACGTGCGTCGGTCATGGCTGGGAAGACGTTGTGTGGCGGTTATCTGGCTGTGGGCGAGGAGGGCTAGAGGCAGCCACATCTCTTCTTGCCGACGGGGTGTGTGTGTGTGTGTGACTGGCTGACTGACCGTGGGAGTGCGTGTGTGTATGTATGTATGCGTGTGTGTGTGTGTGCGTGTGTGACTGCTTTGTGTGCATGTAGATGCCGCTTGCCTGCAATCGGAGCTGCTGCTGCTGCTGCCGGTGAATAATGCAGACAGGGGAGCAAAGTGTGGATAGCATGCAGGGATGAATAATGCATCCTGCAGGGTTGCATTAGTTAGTTTTTGGAACCTGTAGCTGCCTGCTGCCTGCCTGCTTCTCTGCCTGCTTGCTGACTACCTGACTGGCCTGGACTAACTGACTAACACACAGCCAGAAAATGTCTCACTACCATTTCATCAAATGCTGTAAGTAACCAGTCGAGATGCCTTTATGTCCGTCTGTATGTCTGTGTAGGTCTGTGTGTCTAGGTGTGTGTAGTTTTTGATGCCATCTCTGCCTGAACAATCGCAACTTGACCATCATCACGGTTGTGTCAGCGATGACAATAGTAATAATAATGTCATGCAAGGAAATCCTATGAATGGGTACTTATGTGTCTGTGCGTGTT
>OMNV01017471.1:100197-126617 GCA_900303265.1 Brotula barbata
GGGGGGGGGGGAGCTTGCTGCATAGAGCTTACTGCAGATGTGTAAAGTTGCCAGTGAATGCGGCAGGTAGCGGCAGAGAGAAGCCAAAGACGAGCAGGAAAGAAGGAGATGGAGATCCCATGAGAGTCTGGAATATTCATAATAACACACTGACAGACTGACTGGGAGAGAAAGTCAAAGTAAATCAGAGCAAGCAAGGACAGATGGAGGGAGGGACTGAGGACGATTTAGAGGAGAGTGTGAAGGAACAGCGGAATTGGGAAATGTGAACTAGCGGAGAGATGAGTGGCATATGAGAAAAAAAAAAGGGAAAGTGGTGCAGCGAGTGATGAAGAGACTCCTGGAGGAATGAAGGAGAGTGGTGCTGATGAGGGAGAGGAGGGAAGGAATTAAGGATGATGAGCACCTCCCTGTCTCTGTCTCTGTCTCGATTCTGTTTCGGTATTTGGGATTTGAAACACTGTAATGTCTCTCTGTCTGTCCTCCTGTCTTCCTCCTTGTCTCCGGTCCCTGTCAATGTCAAGCATCTACAGTACTACGCTCATACAGCCACATGATACATGCTTGTTGTATCTGCAGTGTGTGTGTGTGTGTGTATGAGTGTGTCTCTACACACGTGCCCGTGTGTGTCTTCTAATTTACAAGCTTCAGCAGTACTGCCATTACTATTAGCTGGAGGCTGCACAGGATATTCTACATTTAATCAATAACTGATATTTTGAAGATTGGATGGTGAAGAAGGAGAAGAGGTTGCTGCTTTCCATTCCCCCCCCTCTCTCTCTGTCTCTCTGCCTCCGCTCACTCCATTTCTCATCAGACTTACTCTGCCCTGTTGTCCATTACCCTCACTAACCTCTCCCTCTCTCATTCATGTTCAGTCCATCCATTTACAGCATGTTGATACATTCCAGAAAATTCCAATTTACGATTTGAATGATCCAGCATCTTAAGATGAAGTACATCTAACCCATGACTGAGGTCTGTATTCATCACATGGACTCAAACAGGACTACAGGTCAATGTGAGAAATGGAAATTCAAATATGTTTGGATTTGGGCACATTTTTATTGATCATTCCTCCAGTAATGTCAGCCATATTTGATGTTCTTGTCTAAATAGTGGACAAAAGAAATGCTCTTGGCCATTTTAAATGAGGACAGATTTAATAGACCATGTGTCACAACATGTTAAGCAAATTTCACCAATTTTACCATATCAAACACACGTTATAATTTCTTATACAAGTCCAGTTCCATCGAGCTGCTGTTTCACTGTCAGCCATCACACACGTAACGTCAATCACGTGGTGGAATAATAAATGGGATTTATGGATCCAGGAGGTAGCCATAGCCTTGAGTGCATGTTTAGTAGCTGAAATATGAGGGCAATGGCAAAAGTGAAGGTTATTGTGGAGGTCTGTATGCGTATGCGTGTGTGCTTGTGCGTGTGTGTGCTTGCCTTTGATACAAATGCATTTTGTGTCAAGAATTTAAGGAGAAGAGGGGATGCATGCAGATTCAGAGACTTGAATCTAAAGTCTAAATTGGCAAATGGAAATATGAAGGTCAAATAAAGAACACACATTCACACAGAATAGATGTAAAATGCATGCTTATATGCTGTTTCATCCACACAAGAAAACATGTTATTGGAAGAAACTGTAAAAACAGACCACAATAACATCCTCTTACAACCGTATTACTCAAAAACCTCTCTGTGGATGAAGTTAATCAAATTTATTTCTCTCTTTGTATTCCACATGTAAAATATAAAATGTCAAGCCCTTGACCTAATTATTGACACACAATATAGTTTTGCACTTAAACTTGCTCTGGCCATTTTCAACTGGACTTTGAAGAAAAAACCATGATCAGTCTGGATTCCTCTAATACACTCTCCGAGTCCTCCACTCACTCTTTGGCCATTAGATTGGCACCCTGGGCTACACTAGTCCTTCGGGAGTGTGTGTGTGTGTGTGTGTGTGGTGTAGCTTGTAAAGCTGCCGGATTGATGACGAATAATGATGAATTCTGCTTTTTTGATGGCTCGTATTGTCAGCCTATAGGGAGCTATGATTCGGTGCATGCATACAGTAGCACAGCAATCAAAAGGAATAAAATGGAGAGGTGCTAACATGCATCAGTGCCACATACTGTCACGTAGAAGACATGATTGAGAACAACAGTGGACGAGGAGGACAGCCGCATTAAGATGGAAGATGAATGGACCTGGACTGTGAATGCTGGAATATGGAGAGGTTTCTGTGCTTGTGCGCATGTGTCTGTTCAACCCCAAAACGATGCTCACCAACTAAAGTACAGTTGAGGCCGACACCTGGAATGAACAATGCAATAATCACCGCCCCCCCTTTGCCTGGCACCTAGACTCAAAAGAGCTGTTTGTCTATGTTTAAACAAAGCAGATGGCTGTGGTGTATCGTGCAGGAGGTGTGCACAAAGGGTGAAGTCGGGCAGGGAGGCAGGTGTTTAAATGAACGTGTGGATTTTTATCTAATGCAACCCAGCCTGCATGGCTCTCTTTCAATCTGATAAGTTTGTAGCCTGAACACACTTACTGTGGATGAGAATCGGTGGTACGTAAATTAGACACAGGGTAGCAACGCATCAGATATGGCTGCTGAGGACTACTGAAGATCGTGTGTGTGTGGGTGTGGGTGTTTATTTAGTCATTTTGTTTGCTTAGCACGAAGGATGTGGGGAAAATCCCTGCACATGCACACAAATAAATTGTTGTCTTCTCATATAGATAGTGGCCATTTCTAGAAGGTATCTTGTCACACGTTAATGGAGATGGACTGTATGTCCAGGGTAAAAGCATTCCAGTAAGTTAGTCACTGATGTTACCTCTCTGTTTTTGGTTACATTTGTTTTAATGTGGTAATCTATGGTAATCTACACATTGATACTGGGTGACAGAGAGTACATTTCACTGTATTGTGATCAATTCTTTCAAAATACTACCAGTGTGGACTTCACCAAAGCTGTCAGCTTCATAGTAGTACGCCGACCTTTCATGACATTTGTTCAGACGCAACCCGGCCAACCAAAACAACCCCGAAGACCTTAAGTCCCCTGTCAGCGGTCAATTAACGCAGGCTGCCAAGCTGATTGTTTAGGCAGAGTTCTGATATAGGATGCAGATTTAAACGCCTGTGCAATAAAATCATACAAAAAGGCAACCTGTATCATGCACTGTGTGAACTGTGTACCCTTACTCTGCACTGCGGTGTGTGTACATCGCTCAAAGACTCGCTCTCAATAAGTACAAAGAGGTATATGCACGACAAAATGAGATGTTGTTAAAGTGGAGCAAGAAGGACATAAGTGTGTGAGAGAGAGAGATGTAAGATGAAACCGAAGTATAGTCTTTACCATTTAAGGTTGTTTTATGGCACTCCACACCTAGAGAGGGCACAGAATGGTCATAATGGCCCTGATGGAGGTGAAAGGTGTTTATTTAGAGATATGAAAAAGGGAGGCTAAGAAAGCAGGAGTGAGAGATGGAGATATAACTCTTCAAATGTGGAGCTTAGCCAGTTTCCTCCAGCATAGCAAGTAGAGAATGACCTAAAACACATCTTGAACTTTGCCTACTGACAGGCACGCAGTAGGGAATGTTATATTTTGAGCAGTTACAGCCAGAGGACGGCATCGGGAGTTCAACAGATAATGGAAACAACCTGAGTCACCTCGTCCTGAGCCCCACAAGATCTCTTTATGCTCTAAGTTCTACTTCGCTGAAGTCTACCGGGGACTTCAGTAGTATCAACCAGATCAGACTAAGTACTGAGCGACGCTGAACACAAAGAAAAAGAGGATAGGGACCACCGTGACCGAGAGACTGAGGACCGGAGTGCATCCTTTCAAACAGATCAATGGAGAGACAGGAATACTCAGAGGAGGAGGGAATAAAAGGCAGACGAGGCATAAAAGGATGACAGGAGGAGACGCATGGGAAAGGAGACAGCAGGGCCAAAACGATGATAAAGGATGAGTCATGAAGAGAAACATCAGCTCAGTCTCATCGGTCTTCATCTTCATCTCCGAGCAAACTTATTTCATGTAGACCATGATGGTATCTACCTGAACACACTCGGTGAATCTCAGTCTGGGGCCACCTCTGTACACGGGGCGTCTCATCATTCCAGCAGACCATAATATGTTTGGCTGCTGCCTCCTGATGAGCTTCAATGAGAACCAGCGATTTAATGCCAAGTCAAAAGAATCACTACACACTGTTGGGATGGGAGAGACAACACACAAAACACATCGATGCCTCTCTCATCTCGCTGCAGGGCTAAACAGACACAGCCGATACAGCGCACATCGCATTAAATATGCCAACTCTTCACACACAAATACACACACGACTGAGCAAATATCCATCCAGATATGGACATGCAAGCAAATATGTTTGCACAGAACGCACACGTGTATGTACAAGCGGACACACTCCTGCCCAGAGGTGAGGTTGACAGCGTGACTGTGTTTTATCCTCTCGGTAGCTCACGACCACTGAGTCAACACTGTAGGCGTCCATGTTTTCACTTAATTATGAAAACCTGCTTCTCTCAGCAGTGCGTAAGCAGCTTGCCACCACAGCTTGAATAGAAGGAATATTGCAAAAATAAATAGCATTTGCATATATTTATTGTTGATTCTGCCAGAGTGGATATGTTTTGGGTCCCTTATGCCCATTGTTTCTTCATGGACAGGACAAAAACTACTGAATATTCAAAGTATACTGCAGATATTGGCACCATAGCTTAGCATCACTTTAAACTAAACCATTTTCTCAGCACCTCCTACAAATTTCATCCAATCATGACTCTCTTTGCTACGGAATATATTTGGATCAGTCTGAGAAAGTTAAAGCTGCATTAATTATGAAGTATTTTAATATTAACATTTAATGAATTGACTGTGTAATGTTTACCGGTCCATTGTAGGAACAAAATGACTGAGAATTCACATCCACTTTTACAGCTTGACTGCTTCAAAATGTTTTAGTTTTATGTTTACTCTGTGCTTGGGTAATGCACTTTATTTGCTTCTGTAAAAGCTGTTCCAGTTTTCTCTCTTTTTTCTTTAACTGTCTGACTGTATTGTAACTGTTCTGCACCAAATGAGACAGGCGTCGTAGGTGATGAGCTGATGTTAGCATCTAGAAAGGATGAATGTTGGACTTTCTCATCAGAGACCAACAGGTTGTCAGTGTTGGACCAGGTCTGATTATTGGTAACACTAGAAACAAATGATCGTCAAAATGAGAACCAAACTATGTGATGACTGCGCATTAGTCTTTTCCTGTCATATATTGGATGACAAAGTCATGTAGACATGGAAGCAAGTTCAACTGCCAACAGTTCACCGTTGAATAAAACCATAATATTCTTGATATTTTTGTTCTCCAAAAATCACGGCTGCAATCGGCCATTTAGTTTTATTGTTTATCACTATTATTTCTTATTTTTTAAAGATTCCACCATTATAACAGTTCATTAAAAGCACTGTACAGCCTTGCCACTTGACACTGTCTCTTGTCTCTCTGTCTCTCTCTTTCGCTCTCTCCGTCTGAAGGTTGTTTCCAGCTATGTAATGTCTTTCGTCAGAACATGGAGATAGACCAGTGTCTGCTGGAGTCTCTCCCCATCAGCCAGCGCCAGCGACTGGTCAGGAGGATGCGCTGCGATCAAATAAGGGCGTACTACGAGAGAGAAAAGAGCCTTCAGCGCCAGCAGGGTGGAATTAAGGCCAGAGTGCCCCCTACCCACCGCAAGAAACACCGCATCCACTTCAGCCTCAGTGATGTCATACAGGATGCCATCATTCGCCATGACGACAAAGAAGGTATGTTTATGTGAAGGGAGTGCCGTTGATTTTCTTCTGTAAATCTGCTTTGTCTCACCTTTAATTATAGGCAGGAAACACTGAGCCAGTTAGTCGCATCTTGTTTAATGAAAAGCGCTGCGTCTACACGTTTTACTCCAAGTCATTAAGTCCAGATTTATGCCAGCTTGATAAGGTTTGGCTCTGATATATCTACATCAGATTTATAGGACTACTGGGGCACAAACATCTGAAAATGAAGCCTTCCAGTTGACATCCAGAATAGGTCAGCATATTTGGAATCTGGCTGAATTTGTCAGTAAATGCCAGAGAGCTCTTTACTTTTTTCTTTACATGCGTCTTGAGGGACGCATCCATGAACGCAGCATTTGCAGTGAGCAATGACAAATCAGTGTTACACGACAGACGCACACAAGCTGTAATTAAGTTAGCTGTGTGAATGTGAAGATCTATCATTATGTGACGACTTTCTGTCGCCATATTTATTTCTGAGAATGTTCCTTTTGGCGCCAGTCCATTCTTGGGCTGCGGTGAATAGTCCACATTATCAGCCAGATTATTGAGACACCCTAATTAGATAGATAGATTGATAGCTAGATCATTTGCAGATGGTAGCCGTGCCAAAGGACGAGGACAGTACATCATAGCCGCCATCAAGTCTTGGTTTAAGCAACATTGCAGCCTGGCTCCACTCTGGAATACCACACTGGAACACTTAGGCTGGGTTTTGTAAGATCAGACATTCAATGACCTCACGAGGAATTGAGGCTTCCCTCTAAAGTGGCATTGATTTCCATCCAGCGACACCGTCTTTCATCTTACCTATGCTGGTCATTCAGACGTTTACCCAGCTGTCCGTGCGTATCTGTGTCAGGCCGTCTCCCTTTGCAGGTCACTATGTTAATCTCTCCTCCCTGGCTGCCAGTGCGGTTCAGCTTGGGTCTGTGGCAGCAGCTGGTGTGCCATTGCAACTGCCAGACTGAATCCAGGGTTCCTTGGCTGTGCATGAATCGGCTCTGCTGCCTGTTTGGCTAATGCCCACTCACCACCCAGGCTCCACCGTGGCACAAACTGGCACCGTTTGCTCTGCTATTGGAAGGCCTGCTGGCCATTTAGCCGCGTTCAAGGCAAAATCTGGAGCTTGATTAAACAACATAGTCTGGGGAATAGAGACCTGTATGAGGGGCGCCTTCACTGCTCCCAGACTCCTTCGGTTAAGGGGCTGCCTTCCTCTGACTGAAATGCTGCATTGATCGCTTGCTGAGGTTTTGTGGTTTCAGGAGACAGCAACGCTAGTTTGAATCGTTGAGAGCTCCTCTGCACTGTTTTTACTTTCGGGATTCTCAGATATACACTTGTAAGTCAGACAGGTCGAGGAAAAACTTCAGAACTAACAAATATTTCAGTATTAATAATGGAATTCCCAGATTTGTTGTGGTTTGAAAACATGGCCATAAATTTGTAACGTATGGTTGAGGACACCTCTGTCTAACACTTCCAGCGTCCACAGGAAAATTTTGTTAGATTGAGGTGAGAGACTTGTTCCTGGTCCAGATTAGATTGTATTTTGATCCTGACCTGGGCTGAAATCCTCCTGCTGACTGTGGGTTCTTTGGCAATGGAACTGGAATTGCCTTCGTGCCTTACTGTTAGGTTGATTGATTCCTGTTTCAGGAAGGGCCCAGAGGTTAAATCTGGTGTACGGAGGGATAAAAGTGACTGGCAGAGTTCTGCTCTCTTGGTCACCAAATCATCTTTGCTGAAATGACTCATGAGTCTGTTGCCTGTTGCCTGGGAATCTGGCATCAGCAGAAACTTAAAGATGGATGCATGAGTGCTGATTGCTCCTCTCAGGGATCCCTGCTGTGTTGTAAGTAATGCAATCATCCTCTTGATATCAAATACGATGCGTAGAAAAAGCACAATGAATTATTGATTGTTTTCTGCTCTTACTCATTAAATCTTTATCTTGTGAATCCCTTAAAGTGTGACATGTGAAATGCGATTGATAGAGTGTGTCCAAGCGTTGCTGATGGATAATTATAGCTTTGGAATTGGCGTTACCTTGAATAAAATATGTCTCATCTTGATTTTCAGGAAATTGGTTCTCAGTATTTGGCAATGATGGATTGAAAAGTGGATCGAAAGAACTTGTGAGTGAGGGAAAAAAAAAACAGGAAGAGAATGCGTTGTAATTAAAGTCTGTTTTTTGTTTTTTTGAGAGCTGACTCGAGGATCACACTACTGATAAGACTGTCAGGTAATCAGTGAGAGATCGCAAACACTTCAAACTCCCACACACAATAACACAAGTATTTAATCGTTCATCGGGTGTGGGCTGGAAATCAGATAGATGAGAAAGAATAAAAGGAGAAAAAAGAGAAATAAGAAAAATAAGCTTGGGAAATAGAAAAAGAAAGACAATGGACTGAAGCAGCAGGTCAGGTTAAGGCCAAAAAATACCAAGAGAAAGCCGCCTGATTGAATGGGCCACCGCTCCTTTACCCTCTTCTCCGTTTCTATTTGTCATATGCAAACACGTGGCGCTTGCGTTGTGACATTTGGTGAAATTGCTTTTTCCGAAACTCATCTCTTAACTTCATCAAAGCGAGACACGAGTGTAACGGCACCAGCTGTTGCCCATGGGCACGACAGAGGCCTCGGTAAATTCCCATCATGCATTCCCGTGATGCTGTGAAATATTGTTTGTGATTGTCATTGAGATGGCACAATTTCAAGCACAATGGGACAATATTCCATATCCGCATGAAGGCGTTCCGAAATGAAAGATCTCCAGAAATCTGTAAATGAAGATGAGACACATGATCAGATGTCAGTGAACGTCTCTATGTAGTCGAGTGTATATTTTGACTCCTGTATGGCTCAACATCCCATCTTTGAGATGATTTAAGTCGGATCTACATAGCGTCTCCAGTTGAGGGGTGTGTTTACTATACCTACCACGAGTTGCCGTTAGGGATGCTCAATTTTACGACGCTGCAGTTCTTGAGTTTTGCAGGGTTTTACTAGCATTAATGATGTAAATGACCACAGCCGCAGTGCAGATGATTTTGAATGAAGTGCTGCTAAGATATGCCGCCACAGACCCCACAATGCATCTGTGGGAGACAGCGAAGTGGACTCCAAAGAAGTGGCAAAGATCAACAAAAATGCCAAATACTAACAACAAAGTATGAGGAGGAATTATGATTGTGATATATTATTTGATTTATTGCAGTGTTATTGTTGTTGTGACTTAACTGTGTACTGTACTCTTTGCCGTCTCTGCTCAGTTGAGCTCTGTAAACTGTTTCCACTTAGCGCTGCAAACTTCATACCTGCTTCTCCAAGGTGCTACATCGTGCCGTGATGATAAATCAGTTCTACCGCGCACTGGGATGAGTCTCCGTTATCTCCTCCAGTATATTTTTGTTTACACCAAATCATGCGTGTTTTATGTAGACTTCTCTCTCATTTGGCTGGCACAGAACTTCAGTGCCGCCCCTTAGTAAATATGAAGAAGCACTTTTTTTACTCGTTTGTGCAAATCGTCAGTATATATGGCCCTAAGTACTGTATCCTCGGGGTTGTATTTTTGTTATTATACTACGTTTGGGGCTGATTGTACACATTGCACAGTTGCATATAAAATACTGCTCTGTATAAATAAAAGATATCTGATTATCCACCCACTGTTATACAATACCAGTGTCTTACAGCTTATTTGGTGGTTTTCTGGAGCTCTGTTATAAACTCCATTCATTGAAGGTATTGTATAAAATTGAATAATACCATTGCTCGTATACATACGTGATAAATAGCGTTTTTTCCGCACATATATTATATTCTGAGGACATATGTTGTGGTTGGATAAGCTGTGATATACCCAGTTTATTAGGTTGGAGATCAGTCTGCCAGGGCTGAGCCGTACTGATATCCTCTAGTGGGGGACCCTCCATTTATCTGGCTTCCATTTATCAGTCAGGGCTCGAGCTGGCCAGCCTTACTTCACATCGATCCAGTAATCAGGGCTGTCGTTTAGTGGGGAAAACATGTCCCACTGTGAGTCCCAGCCATATCCAATACAAACCACAGAGATGGGGAGAGTCAGAGAAAGGTGAATAGGTAGAGAGGCAGAAGAACACAGTGCTGTTTCTCTGAACAAGGGCATGCTGGGATTAAAGATGTGTGAAAAGCCTGTGATGCTTGTGACAGAACGGAGTTCAGGGAGGTTGAGAGAGAGATGTCACGATAGCTTTTACAGCAAGCGTGCTTTAAAACTCAAGAGTTGTCGCTTTGGTGTCGCAGGGACCTCTTTAATGTCAACCGCGGCGCACTTAAAGTCATTTTCACCAGCAGGGAGTATTCAGGCTGTTTATCTGGGCTTTAAAAATTAAGCCCTCTTTGTATGAAATTGCTAAATGAGTCATTGCGGTTCCTTCAGACATTTGGCTTTAGAGATTAACGTTGGAGGGGAAAGAGGACGTAAGAGAGCAATGAAAATAAGTACATTTGCGAAAATAATTTTCTCCCCGATGTTGTCAGCGCTCGGTTTGTTTGTTTGTTTCTTTGAAAGTTGAAATTCAGTTTAGACCGGGGGAAGAAGTGTGTAATGACACAGATTCCCTTAGTCCCAAATGCGATCTGAGATAAATTTGATTTTTGCATCCACACAGGTCAAAAAAAAGACAAAAATATAGGCCACATTGACCCTGTAATGTGAATTACACAGCGATCACTGCGTGTGAAAGTAATGCTAGTAAAGTAGCGCTACAATACAATACAATATCAGCATTAATACACAATATTCAAGTTCATAATTCACCTCTTGATCAGACATTGAATTACTTTCTATTTTTAGAAGACATAATTATGTCCAATTTCTGGTTCTTCTTTTTCCTGCCTTCATCAACAAGAATTTACTTTTTGACACAATTATGCTCCCCATGTATTGACATTTAGCTCTGTTGTTAAAGTTTGGCATGGTGGTGGAAACATTGCTCCACCTGAAAACCAGCAAACCCATTTCTCTCTGCTGAGTGGGGCACGAGAAGCCTCGTCTGACAGACCTGACTGATCGCACCGTAAAATTCATTCACAGTTCCGTATCGCTGTACCGCAGCATCTCCACGGATGAAACAAAGGAAGGAATCCAAAGCTCATTTTAGAAACATGGGGCAGTCGTGTGAGACGATAACTCGTGTGACTATGAATGTGTGATAAGGACCAAAAAGACAGAAACATTTATAAGGCTGAGGGATTTGAACAGTGTGTTAAGCACTGTGTTGGTGGATTGATGCTCACATGGGAGGGAACAAGTGTGGTCGCTAGGTGGTTGAAATTGGCAATACTGCTGTAAGCGGCGCATTATTGAAGATGCATCACAGAATTTGATGAAATTCCTGGAATACCCTGGATGAGAGAGAAGGAATGCTGAAGAAGTGAAAAGGGAGGCTGATGAAATTTGAGCTTGTATCTACAGAGTGTCTGTTCACTGTGTGTATTACAGAATATTCAGTATTTCCTCACTTCAAGAAAACGTGCGAGTGTAATTCACCAACAAGGTTTTATTATATTTACACCTGTGTAGGTGTGTTTGTTAAACACCTCTTACCACCCTGTCGTTACGGCGTAAGGAGTTGCTAAGGTGTAATAGGTGGTTACTAGGGTGTAACGGGATTACTATGGGTTACTTGGCATCAAGGGGTTAAGCTTTGGTGTGAATCCCAATCTGGGGCTAACTCAAGGAATTCTGTGATATTTATTTTCATTTTATTTTTTACATTTTTTTCTCATTTATGTCTTTGTCTTCAAAAGTTTACAACGCGAAAAAAATCAGCTATAATCCCTAGATTGACTGTCTATATCAAGCTACTATACTACACAGTAATGATGTCATTAATGTATACTGTACTCTTTGTCTCCGTCTGTCGCTCCCTCTCTCCCTCTCTCCCACCTGTCTACCACCTCGTCTCTGGTTGCCATAGAAACTCCACACAAGTACAGTAGGTCTGTGACAGCTGTTTCACAGTTTTCCTTAAAATGACGCCTGACTGTGCTGCTCGCCAACTTACCTCGACAGCGGCCCACTGATATAGAGCGAACACACAGACACAAAGCATGAGATCAACATATGATCAGATAGTAGCTGACGTGTAGAGATTTTGCTGAGGCTGATGTGAGATAAGCCCATTATTGCTTCGTCAGCAGCTGAGTTTTTCCTTTTCACCTGAAACAAAGAGAGAAACATTTTCATTCGATGCACACAGCACACCAAGTGTAGAGATGATCACTATTTTTTAAAGCAATAATGAGAACAAAACTGCCCCCTGTCAGGTCTGTATGACTGTTATCAGACCTGAGGTGTATCTAGCTCATTCCAACCTGACGGAGTTCCCATTTTCCTTTATTACAATGAATAAGACTCAGATGTGCTTCGTAATCGCCCACTTGGCAAGGTCGCCTTGTTTCTTTTCATATCATGCACTGATCAGAATGTCACAATGCTCTGCTATAATTTGGCTAATCTGCTGACTCTTCATTTTTTTGTCTTTCGTTAATATTTTCTGATTTGTGCCAAATGTTTGACTGGGTTGCACCACGTCAGGATGGGACCCCTTCAACCAAACATTACCCACATTTATTGATTTACAACATCAACCAACCTTTGAAAAACGTGTACTCATATTTGTGGTAAAGTCTTCATTCATGTGAGGATCAAACATGGATCCTGTGTGTCACACACAGACGGGAACGATTCATGTTGATCGGCACTCGTGTTGATTCCTATCGGACGAGCTGCTGACAAACGCCTTCGTTGTTGTTTGTTTGTTTATTTTACTACCCTAGGGTCAATATGTAGCACTTGACCTTCGACTTCTCCTTAGAATCACTCAATAATGTCCCATAAAACTCGGGCAGGTTCTTCTGTCTCCATCAATGCCTGTCGTCTAATGGGCAGTAACAGATGGGAGGCCTTACAGACCGGACCTGACCCTCACTACTGCCTCCAAGCATCTGAGACCTACTAAAGGCAAATCATGACAAGACACCCCTCATTAAATAATGATCATCTTCACATTTCCTAATTAAGCAACTGCATAATAGAAAACATTTGCTAGGCAGGAGAGCGAGTGCATTACTTATTCCCTGGTAGCTAGTTTAGCTTTAGATTAGCCCTAATTGCTGGTTTGCAACCCTGATCTTCTTCGGTGTGTTGAGGAGTAGGGAGTTAATTGTGTAGATTGACTCCAAGGCCGGCAGGTTTGTTTCTACTCGGCCATTTAAAAGCCATTAAGCGATGAAGACATCAAAACAACATGAAAATGTACAGTTCAGTCTGTGTTTGGAGGGTTTGGTGTGTGCTCAGACATTGAATTTGCCCGGCAGCTCAACATAATGATGATAATGATCACGACCGAAGATGAATCAGTCATTTTAAAAGTTATTTATAAGTTTAGAAAATAAGCAAGCATTTTTTTAACTCTTATGATGACTTTTGTGTCCAGACAAGTCCAGAAATATTATTTATGCATAACAAATTCGATAGCTTTTCATCTGTATCGTCTGTTTTAAACAGTTGCCCAGTCCAGAGCGTGCAGGGTGTGTGAGTGTGTGGGATGTGTGTGAGTGTGTGTGGGTGGGTTGGATGGGGTCATTTAAGCCTGTCTGTCTGGATAATGACCCTTTAAATGAAGTGATCTCATGAGGGTCGTCAACAGGGGTCATTAGATGGCATTATCGTCACGGTAATTACCAATGGATACTGTCTTGTGCTGTGTGTGTGTGTGTGTGTACGTAGGCGTGATAGCGGTGGTATTTCTGCTGGTAAAAGGTCGTAGAGGGTTTTGTCACTTTCCATCTAGTGCAGTGAGATGACAAACACTGAAAACACACTGCTCCCACGCCACACATCCTGTCTTTCTCTATTTCTCCCTCTCTCTCTCTCTCTCTCTATCTCGTGCTCCCTCTCTATTTTGTTCTCATACATTTTTTATCCGACACATTGTGCATTTTTAGAAACAACATCTCTGCTAAAAGAAAACACACGTGTGTGTGTATAAAGCTATCTGTAACCCCCCATATCAGATGTGTGTCAGTGTGTGAGTGGGTTGTATGCCTCACTGGACCTCATGTGAGGGGAACTGAGCTGAATGTGTGTAACCCAGAGGCGCTCAGACCTGCAGCTGGAACAAGGAGCTACATAACACACACTAACCTTTACACAGTTGACAGTGATCCTCACAGAAATGTCAAGGGCATTTAGAGGACGCGTAATGGTTTTGACGCTGAATGGCACAGAGCCTGAGCGACACTGTGTGGGTGTGTCAGTGTGTGTGCATATGTGTGTCTCCTGCACATACACTCAATGTGTTTAAACAGCAGGTGGTAACAAAAGCATGCGGGTTCATTCTTTCTTTTGATGTCGTGTTGCAGTGCTGCGTCTCCTGAAGGAGGGGGCAGAACCCAACACTCTCACTTCTTCAGGGGGAACCTTGCTGCATCTGGTGAGATACACACACACACCTACACACACAGTTATCAGTCCCATTATTATTCATCTTATGATGATGATGATTATTATTATAATTATTATTATTATCATTTTCTTGCACTGGACTGTAAATGGATGTGAACTTAAACACACCACCACTAGGGCTGAGCAATGTTAATTCACAGTGCACTATTACTGCAACAGGGGGAGTTGTGGTGGCACACATACACACACACTGCCCACATGCAGCAGTAAGAGTGTTAAAGAAACACAAAACATGCCTGTATAAAAGAGTAGTTTACATATTGACAGTAAACCTCTTCTGTGCAGTAAATACAGACAGGAAAGGACTTAAAAATGCCTTTTGAATTGGAGTCAAAATATTGATATGAAAATCCCAATGAAACTATTTTTCAAAATAGTCACCCATAGACATCCTAAATTAAGCCTAAAAAAATGACGATGTCATAATCACTGAACCGCTCATCTGTTTATAGTCAGCAGAGCCAAGGGGAAATACAAACTTTATAATCTGAACGCTGTGTCATGAAATGGCCACCAAAGGAAAATTCCTGTTCCTGTTCCACTCCACAGTGTGCTCGCTCTGACAATGTGTTTGCGGCGGAGCTTCTTATCGAGCGAGGCCTGAACGTCAACCAGCAGGACGAGGACCTGTGGACGGCCCTACACGTTGCCTGCGCCTGTGACCACGCGGATGTGGTGCTGCTTTTGCTGCTGGTGAGATAAAGGCACACACTCACCAGATGAAGGAAATGACACAAACAGGCACACACGCATACTGTACAAACACGCACAGTGAATGCAGTTGTTCATCCATTCAAGTTCAGAGCTTCCAGGCTGCAAACAGGGATGGGAAAGAACACACACAATACACACACGCCTGTATTTTGATTGATTGATATTTATACAAAATACCCGGGTTATAGATGTACCAAAATAAAATACAGTGTTTTGTATTTTGAAAATACAGAAATACTTTTGTTGTGCCCACGAAGACTACGTCTAAAAAACAGTTTTTGTTGTTTTTAACCACATAGGTGAAGTGTGTCAAATACAAAAATACAGAACCAGTGGAACATCTATCGTCAATGAGGGGTTTTGAAGTATTAAGGGTCTGAAACATCATATCATCATCAAGACTCTGAAATCCAGCTGAACCACTGAAGATGAACATATCCTGAAATTTCAGCATTAGCATGAAATCAAAGCGAGAGCCAGGTCCGTGGAGAGCTCTTCACGCTCTCCTCTGCTCTGTCCTGAGCAGGGCCAGCTGCAGGGGAGGGCACGTACACTTCACCCAGCGCAGGGGTCGGGCTGCCGCCGTTTGCCCCGGTTCTGCTGATTAGACCCGGGGAGAGCTCACAGCAACACGGAGCTGGAGCGAGTCCTGCCTCGGCTGGATATGCTGATTGGTTCCTGAGTGATTGCTAGCTGCCTCTCTATGGGGCGGGCGAACGATATTCATGAGAGGAATGGATAGTTTGAAGAGCTGCCAGGGAATGAGTGAGTGTGTGTGTTTGTCAGCTTGTGCGGTTGTGAGTGCATGTGTGAGCGTTGGTAGGTTTGCGCCTTATTTAAGCTGCAGTGCAGTTCGTCCGGCAGCGTTCGATGCAGATATGCCAAATGCAATTTATGCAGAGTGAGAGCGAGTGAGCGAGAAAGAGAGAGAGATTAAATATAATTCCCGAGGAGGCAGTAACTAAATGTCTTCCATTCTGCACTAAGACAAAGACCTAACCCCTATGGACGAGAACGGGGCTACAGAGCTCTGTTCTGTCTAAAACACAGAGAACAGCCTGAATGTCCTCTGATGCTAAGTGTTTGCTTGTTGGGGTGCAGATACAGATACACCACATCATTTGTATGTGTCTGCGTGCGTGTCTTCTCTTATGAGACTGTGACTGCAGTCCGGTGGTACAGACTACCTAAGTAAAACTCCTGCAGTTTTGGGTAGTGATAAAAAGTAAACAGTCGTGAGAGGATCTTTGATTGAATCTTCGGCTGTCAGCACAAAGCAGTGTTGTAGAAGACAGCAGGAGGACACCACTGGTGCATCAGAGGTTCAGGTTCGAAAAAACTGTGACATTTTGACGTCTTTCTTCCTGCATAGCTCTTTTTTCTTAGCTTTTCATCGATTCAACAGGACGAACATGACGCTGGATTCGAGCCCCCAGATTCTCTCACTGTGACTGCACCAGTTAGAATGTGCCAGGAGAATTCAAATGTCACCATTTCCAAATTAGGGCATGTTTGCAGCGAGTGCCTTTTTTCCCCATAGGGTAAAATATCCTTATTTGAGTTGCTTTCCTGGCATGCTCAGCAGGGAGGATGAGTTTGTAAAAGGGCACCTCTAGGCGCTTCCTTCCCAACAGGGTAAAAATAGCTTTAGTGAAGCCATATTTCCAAGAGAAATGCAATATCCCGTTTCTTCCATTCACTGACTTGACACCCGTCTCCTCCAGCACAGAGCTCGACAATGCCCAGTCATGCTGCTCTGTGCTGAAAGCTGCTCTCTTATCAGGGCTCCAAGCAGGAGATCTTCCTCCAGAATATGATGGGCTTACATTTTAATGAGAAGTTCAACAGGGCCTGTGGCTTAGGGGAGTTTGACTGGCAGGCTTATCTTTGATTGGCAGGGCCAGGAATATTGCTGCTAATATGTACCAATCTATTGAGCCCTCCCCCTTCATCGCTTTCCTCTGTGTCCTTGAATTCCTGTCCCCGGCTCCTACACAGAGAAGCAGACCGGTTTTTGCTGACAAAGATGTCAGCAATCTTGTCTTGTGGGGAAAATAAGGGGTTGATTGGAGGATGGGCGCATTGTCGCTGTGTCTGGGTCGGCGGTAATATTAATTCTCTTATCTCACGCCTCCATACAGCAGAACAGGCAGTAAGCCATTTCTAAACACTCTCATTGTCAATTCCTAACTGCGGCTGTGGGTAATGTTGTTCATGGAGCCACTGGCAGGCTTGACCGACCATGAACACTGCACTCCTACTTAGCAAATTAAATTCAGGAAACATAAAAGATATTGCACATAAATCAAAATGTTGGTGAAAGCTTTCCAGTGAACGGAGCCAAAATGTGCCCAGCATTTTCAACTACATCTGCTCTTCATCTAACCCATAAAAAAACCTACATTTCACCCCCAAAGTTTCATTTTGTAAGTCTCTATCTCCATAGTTTCTCCTTCAGCCTTACACCCAATAATGTGTGTGAGGGAAGATTCATGAGATTGCACAAGAGATGAGCGCTCGTCTCCTGTAGCTCAGATCTGATCAGACTGACCCACTTTCATATGTGAATAATTCATTTGAAACTTACAAATGTCGAAGTCAAAAGTGGTTTTCGGTCTTGACAATGATAATGGAGCGCCACACTGTTTCATCATGCGGGGCTGGAAAGGGCTGGGGGTGATGTCGGATCAGGGTGCTCGTTACACTTCAGCCCGTTCCATTTACATTTACTCAGTACAGGGTTATCACAGTGATCCTTAAAATGTCTCACGTTTGTTTACATTGTGTATCAAACTATCGTAGATCCATCTTCCAAAACTCTTACACAATAAATAATATTTGGGTGTTATTTTTGCTCAATGCATTGTGAAATCTCTGGAAGGAATTTAGAAACATCCTACACTCCTCGTCACAGATGTCAACCAAAAGATGATATTTGACCATTTTATTTTGAAATTAGTCTTCATGCGTTGGGAACTAATTCATCCGGCGTCAGCGCTGCTTTGTCCCGCCCAGCTGTGACAGCTACCATCACATATCTGCCGGTCGTTTGTATTGATTCCGTGTCAGTCACTAACACTTATTATGAACCGCCAACAGTGTCGTATTTACACATCGCTGTCTCTGTGACGACTACTGCGGATTCAACGTGTTATGGTAGGGATCATGTCAGAGCGGCAGGTCAGCTTGTTAACCCCCAGCAGCCAGTCAGCCGGCATCGACTGGTTTCTACCTGTCAGCGTTTGCCATAAGCGCTCACACTCATGATTAATGTGTGTGGATCAATAAGCCACACATCTCGGCTCTATTGTTCTGTCTGTAGATGTTGGAGCTCCATGAGCCACACATCAACTGTTTTTATTGTAGGATAATTATTGTTTTTCAGTATGAACCCTTGGAGGCTGAGAGGGGTAGTTATAACAATTTTTTTAAGCATCCATTAGCTTTTATACAGTGCTGCTATGTTTTCTCGTTTTGTGCCAATGATGTGATGTTTTTGCCTGCATTTTGTGGTTTCTTTAAAGATTTTAACTTTTTTTAAACTTATGGCCTGATCCAAATCCAAAAGTTTATTTAATTTAGGGAAATTTTGTGTTTTTCCAGATTTTTTTTTAAATCCTGAAGGTAATACATCAATCTAAGTGGAAAAAAGACAAATATCTTGACAATTTTGATTAGTTTAGGTTTAAATTCATTGTAAAAATTGCTATTTCTTAATACAAATACTGAAATTAAATCCTTTTAGTTTTGTAGTCATTTCTGCTTTAGCATTCTTATTAAAATTAGAATGAATCAAATCCATAGAATGCAGAGTGGAACGTTTAAGTTGGATCATTTTCCAAGCATCAATCACTTTTAAGGTCTGATTTGAAGTCTGACAGTCCATGAAGGTGGTCAGAGGTGAGAGTCTTGTCCCGACAAACGGAGAGGAATGCTGTATATATATGTCTGTCAACTGATGACTTCATCCACACATATCCCCATCGACTTTAACTGGACCTTGAAATAAATTGCCTGGGTTAGCACACCCCTTTATGAGCCCCTGTGCAGTATACACACACATACACACACACGCTAAAAGAATTGCTTTGAGACGAATTGTCACTTTTATGAGGAAGTTGATCACCAACAGGGGGAAGAGCACAAATCTAAGGTACACAGAGGGAGCGTCCCAAATTTGATATGAGACGATGGGCCTGAGTCACCCATCGTGATTCGTTTTTTTCTTGTTGTTAAGTTGTCACGAAGCAGCATTGTTGATGTTAATAATTCTTTTTTTTTTTACATCTTAACTCACTCGATCCTTGATTGACGCCTCTGTCCCACATGATAAGAACAATGGATTCATACTGACATCATTAACATGAACAGAACATCCTCCCTGATAACAGAAATGTATAAACCATTTATCGGATTAATTCTTCTATATAGCTGCAAACCATGTCACTAAATAAGTCTTATCAAGCCAGTTTTTGTTAAACTTGCACTTCCTCATGGTGGATGTCCCCCCAATCCCTTGCAAATACAAGTAAGGTTCCATCAATTCTGGTCTGGGTGATTTAGTGAAAAACAGAAACACACAAAATCTCTAAATTTTTCCAGAAAAAATGGATAAATGTCCTTGACTGTTGGTAGCAAATTTAAGACTTTATAATAGTAAATAAGGCCTAATTTTTATCATGGAAAAATGTAGAAACCATGTGAAAGTACTTCACATCAAAATCCCTTTGTGGTACAGGCCCCTTTGTACCTCTTAAGACGCTGACAGAATAACTCATAAGTGGTAAATAGTAAATTGTTGTAAAAAAAAAATCCTGTATCCTCACATTTTTCTGGATTGGCTCAATAACTTCATTGGTTCTTTACCCACCCTACCAACACGTTGCATCAGAACCAGAGTACATAACTCTTGGAATCTTGCTAAAAAACACGGATGAAAACAGCTGCTGGGTGGACATAATGATAATAAAGTTCAAGGCTGATTCATGTTATCGGTCCGGTGTTCTCCTGGTTTCCCTCTTTGGGTTTCAGAGCACTAAAAGTAACAGCTTTCATGTTTCTATATCAACTGGATCCCTGTGAGTTCCTCCTTTGATTTTATGCTTTCTCTTGCCTTTGTCTCTCTCTGTCTGCTTCAGCATCAGGCCATAAATCTCCTTGTCCCACTACAACTGGCTCATTAGAATTCTATTAGCTGTAAATATTCAATAAGGATGCTCACTTAGAGGCGCCCATCCCTGTTATCAGACCTTGTCCAGCTACCACTGGCTTGTGTTTTATGGTTTAGTCCAACAACAGGTTGGGATTTATAGCTGAATGTTGACAATTGCCCCTTGAAAGGATGTAGTTTTCCACTTTTAGTACACAACCACACAGAGCGGATGATCAAAACGAAAGGGCCACAGAATGAAAGCCCACTGATGTAACTGACATACATTCACCGCAGCTTTTGCCCCATTCTGCACTGCAGCATTTTGAAAAATACCGAAAGCGGTTCAGTACCCGCGAGGAGAGACGATCAATCAGAAGCGAATTGCGCCCAACTGCTGTGCTGTCATCAGAGTAACAGTCATTAAAAGCGCCTGGGGGAAGGTCTCCCATGTTATCTCACGCTTTACCAGAAGACTGCTGTGGCAGGGACCTTCTTGAGTAAACACACATTAATCTTGTCACACACAGACACGCTCACCCCGATGAGCCCGAGTAATGTTAAGCAATGTTTCATCCCTCACGGCCCCTCCCCCAGAACCTTACCTAATGAGTTATTTCATTCACTCCAGCGTCTGTTAATATATCTGTGGTTCTGCCCAGGTGGACGCCGCTGGGAAGCCGTGATAATTGGGCCCACTTCATCATGGGTTTGAGTCTGATGAATGGCCGTGGCTAAAATTCCGTTTGTTTGTGTCTTTCCTGCACTAGGCCGGCGTGAACGTTCTGCTGCAGGACGTCAATGGGAACATTCCTCTGGACTACGCGGCAGAGGGAACCGAGACCAGCTACATCCTCCGAAAACACCTGGAGGACAATGGTAAGGATGAGCACTCCTCACATCTCTGTCGTGCTGCATCTCACTGTGGAGAGTTATGAGATCTGATTGTTGTGTTCAGGGTATCTTTTTATTGATTTCAGCAGTGGATCTGTTGAAAGGCAGTAGGAGAGAGAGAGAGAGAGATGGAGAGAATACCAGTGTTCTCATTTTCAAGTGTTATCACCCTGTCAGAGAGGAAAAAAAGAACTTTAATGAGCAAAAGTATGAGACGTTTCCTTAAAATATCCCTTTACTCTTTTCTAGCTATCTTTTTGTCAGGATTTAGGGAAATTTTCCTGGTTGTTTTTTTTTTACTTGGAAAAATATTGTGAGAAAATGTGTGCGTCTGTGTGTGTTTTACCCCCCCTCCCACAGAGATGGTAGAAGGTCAGCAGCACAGAAACAGGCGTAAAAGGAAGTCATAAAGGACTGGAGTGTAAGGAGAGAGGGAGAGAGAGAGGAGGGGGTGCTGACATAGCGAGACAGAAACACACACACAGACAATGATGATGGACGGTCCTCTCGGTTCCATCTGTCATTGACCACACATGAGTCGACATGGGATCACATGACAAATGCCAGCTTTTGACTACAGACAGCTAACTCATCAAATCTAAGACCACCCTGAGACACACCCACTCACACACAGACACGCACACAGACACATGCTGTCTTCTTCAGTTGTCTCTGACTGTCCCTGTGGGGATCTCTTCTCTCCTGCTTTCCATCAGCTCCCTGAGCTGTGACACCAGGAAACACTGTCTTACTCCCACAGACTCACTGGGTCAATGTTGCCATAGCAACATGGCTGCCGCATGTGTTCCGTTCCCATCAAGTTTGTGTGGTTGTAGGGGAAAGATGGGCTGTCCATGTGTCTGAGCATCAGCAGAGAGATTCGTTCGTTGTTACGTGTGCCGTAGCTAATTTGTTGCTGTCTATGCTGCTGCAAATATAAATATAAATAATAATGTTCTATATAATCTGGGATTCTACAAATACCAACAGCAGAGAGCAAAGTCCTCTCCCTCTGCTTTGATCCTAGAAGCATGTCTTGAATAGCTGCAAACCTGGAGACTTATTAGTTTCCAAAGACAAAATTCATTGATTAGCCGATCCAATCGGTCCATGTGGAAAAGTCCTATTAATTAGAGTCGCACAGCTATCAGATTGAAACAAATAGATTAATCTGTAATCTATCTGCTCCATTAGAGTGGAGTCCACTGTGTGGACATTGCATTGAGTTTCTTGGTGGAGGACAGTAGGACAGTCTGGCCTCGTAGATGGCCCTGTGACTGAATTTGCATTTTCCTACAACTTTACCTAGAACTAGAGGTCACTAATATTGTTTTTCTACATTTTAGCATTTTTGAGATATTTAGCATCCACTTACCAGGTCCGTGTTCTATAGAGTGGAAAATATATACGTGTATATATGTATATACATACTCTCTAGGTGTTTACTCAAATATTATCCATAATAGAATAATTTCTTGCTCTTTTCTGTGTGGCATCGGTCTGTAGTTGTTGTTGACCGGCTTCATATTATGAAGCTGAGGTCTGCAAAGAGAGGAGGACTGTCTCATGTAAAGTGAGCCTGAAGTCAGAGTGTGTGAGTGTGTGACTCAGCTGACCAAGGCCCCCATGTGTGTTTCGTAGGTGTGGATGTATCGTCCATGCATACCATTAAGAAGCAGAGACCCAGCTCCATGATGTCTGATGTCAGACAGCTCGTAACCACAGGGGGAAACCTCAACCTGCCGGGTGATCATGGTGTCACTCTGGTAAGGCAGTTATGTGTGTGTGTGTGTGTGTGTGTGTGCGTGCATGCGTGCGTGCGTGTGTGTGAAAGAAAGAGAGAGAGCTTTGTTTCTATAAGATGAGGATTTTGTTGTTTTCCAGCTTTTACTTTTCTGCTTCTCTCTCCCTCTTTATATTTCTGCCTCTCTCTCTCTCTCTCTCTCTCCCCCTAGCTCCACATAGCGTGTGCCAGTGGCTACAGAGAGGTGGCATCTCTGTTGCTGGAGAGTGGTGCAGACCCTCACCCTGCTGACGACAACTTTTGGACCCCTCTCCACCTGGCTGCCAAATATGGACAGGTACGTACCTCCACCTCAAAAAGCACGAACGTTGACATCAATCAAGGTTTGCCCCTCATCAGGTGCATCGATCCAATGCGATTGCAGTCATTAATGAGAGTTGTTTGAAATAATGAGGAAAGTATTGACCTTGGGATTGCTAACCTGCGGCGCCAGCCTCCAGCTGCTCTGCACACTCTGATAAACGGCTCTTTTTGGACATATTGATCAGAAACAAAATGCTGGCACACAGCGGCGCTGCATATGCATTTATTTCAGCGTTTTACATGTGCAATTTAATGATCTCTGTTAGAGGGAAGGAGATTGATTTCCAGATGGCGTGGGGAAAGAGAGAGAGAGATGGTGTTGGTGAGATGGGAGGGGTCCATCTATGAAGGCAGGGAAGCGATCACGTTAAGGTTTTGCTGACTGAACCAGATATTTAATTACATTGCTGAGGCTGTGTGCACAGCTGCTGACAAAGACTATTTATTCTTTCAGTATTAAAAATTGCCTTTACTTCCTGGGTTCATCCAGGCTCAAACTATTTATTTTGCCACTGGAGTGCATTTTAAAAATTCTCTCTCCTCATCACCTTTTCTCTTATTTGTTCCTTGCAAGTCTAATGCTTTTATTTTCTTTTTTTTTCATTCTCATTCACCGGTTCCTTCATGAAATGATTAGTTTCCATACTCATATAAAAGCTTATATGTGCCCACACATCCGTATCTATATTCTATCATCTTATTATCATTGGGCTTTTTTTCCTTGCATTGCACTCTAATTTTAGGGGCTCAAAAACATTTAACAAAGTCCCATGATCCTTTGCACTCAGTGACAGCTGGACTTCTGGTGATGCTCTGCCAGGCCTTTACTGCAGCTGTCTGTATTTCCTGCTTATACTTGGGCTTTTTTGCCCAGCTCATATTCATTGTTTAATTTCAACTCCAATAAGCTCTGCTAGAGAGCTAAAATAACAATAATTTTGGTGATGGCCAAATATTTATACACCTGACTATCAGCGTACAAAATTGGAAACATCCTCCAAACAGTCCTTTATTTTAATGGACAGATAACCTGCATGTCCTTGTGTCTCCTTGTGCATACTTGATAACTGTTTGCTTGTGTGTGCGTGTGTGTGTGTGTGTGTGTGTATGTGTGTGTGTGTGTGTGTAATATATAAGTGTCTCAGACTTGAGAGTGGCAGAGTAGAGGATTGGAGAATCGATTTTGCTTCCCTTACAATGCTAAATCACCTCAGTCCTCAGCTCTTTACTCTCTGCTTATTGCCTTGCTGCCTGCATACCAACGAGTTGCCGGAGCAGAGTCTTACTCACTGCGTGTTACTTTGTATTTGTAGCCAGGTAAATTAGTCTCCAGTCTAATTACAGATTCTCCTGACATGTGGGAGACATTGCCGTGAAACAATTACCAACAGCAGTGGATATGTTCGACACAAAGACCCCTTTCAGTGTGAGCCTGGTCTTTATGGGTCTACGTACTAGACTGACCCTTTAAGAAGATGTACGACCTTGTTGACGCTGCTAATTAAACTTCTCTTTATCACTGGTGACTCTGGTGAGTCAGACTCTGCCCTGTAGCTTGTCTGGTTTGAGTCGGTTGTTTTTTAGCGTCATTCCCTTGGCGAAACTACTTTTATAACTTAAATCTTGGGTCGTTGCTAAGCTGATTGGATTCATTTTAAATTAAAGACACGCGTGAAAGCCATGAGTCGTAAAAATGAAGTTCCGATTTTCTGCAACCGAACACGGCTTTGGTGTTGATCTACAGATTATTATAGTATTGAGGTCAATTTAATATTAATGAAAGCATATGTGGGCCATTATCATACCATAAAATGATGTTTCCCTCACAGCAATTAACCTCTTAAACTCTCATAAATGAATCCATCTTTATAAAGTTTTATTTCAAATTCTAGTGAAATGGCCACAAGTATATCAGGAGGCATCTGTATAAAACTTAGTATTGTAATGGATTACTTTTTGTTTGTTTCTGTCCTTTTTTATCACATTGACATTTTTTAGGCTTTTTCTATAAATTACACTCAATTATTAATGGGTTACTAATGTGAAAAAGCTCAGGCTGTCTGCTTTGTACTCAATTACCAGATCATTTGTTGGTGTTTAAGGGGTTAAAATAAATGAACTTTATGAGACCCAATTCAGCTGTAAGGTTACTAAATATATATTTACATATTCTGAATGTTTTGTTTATTTTTATCAAGGTGTCTGTGATGGATGAAGGAACAAAAATATACATTATATGTGTCTTAAAATCTTATTATGCTTCAAAAGAATTAGATTATATGATGTGGCGTCCATGGACATTGTAAATGTTGAAACCTGTTCAGAATGGCCGCTATTGAAGACGGGCCTAAAGCCTGACATCACAGAGAGCGGAGAGATGGAGTCTTGGGAATCTTGATGTGATGAATCATATAACTGAGGGATAATGGGGCACACTTTCAGATAATCTCTCCTCTAAGGTATTCATGCTGAAGGTTGGGGCTGAACAATGTATTGCATTTTCGTCATTATTGCAATAAGTAATTTATGCAACGTCCATATCGCAGAGGGGTGATAAAAAAATTAATTAAGTTAATAAAGTCATTGAGCTTAACGAAAGGCAGAAGGACGTGAGCCTCCTCTGTTCTGACACACGGCGTGATGAATTGCACACTTTGTTTACCCGCGTCTGTCTGCATGAGTTTGTGAACATAATTTCAGGATCGTGGCGACATTGCCAGAGAAAAATGAGCCCATAATTGATGCAGGTCGTCTGTGATTTGTGAAAAGTTTGGACCATAATTAGTCTAAATTTATGCTCTATATTCAGAGCATGTACAAATGGAGACACTTTGATGGTCCACATCTTAATCTGGGATTTATTGCGCCACATATTGTTATTGCATTGCATTCAGTTTATATATGTGGACTGCAATGTGTAGAAGACCCTTTCATTTCTCAATGAATTCAGATAGTACAGCACATCACATTCACTCATCATCACACACATCAGCATTCACAGATCACAGTGTGTATCACACTTCTTGGATCTGGCACAGCCATTACTCCCTTAGGGAAGCAGGGAGGGGGAAGGAGCAGGAAGAGGACCGCAGAAGATGGAGTAATGAGAGGATAAGGGGCAAACAAGTCCAAATTCGCAGACTGAGA
>OMNV01017471.1:128364-174960 GCA_900303265.1 Brotula barbata
CTTAAGCACAGTTGGATTGATCCACATCGGGGTCCACATTCTGCATCAGTGCAGACTCATCTGTACAGATTTTCAAGAGGGAAAGAAAGAAGAATGAGGGGATGTAGTCGTCCGTGTTTTAGAGCTTAGAGGCTTAGGGTGTTACGCTCCTTATCCAACAAAAGTCACTGCCCCGTCACTGCCTTTTCATCAATATTTTTACAACAAGGCGCTGAAGGTGGAAAATCACACTGAATAGCATTTATGCTCCTCATATCCCCTAAATAGACACCAGTCATGTGTGGTGGAGTTTTACTGATACTCTGGCTTTTTTTTTTCTTTAGCATTGATGTATACAAGAATGAGGTGATACAACTGTGGCTCAGGCAAGATGGATCACCTACACAGATACAAAGACGTTGCCCTACAGCGATCATTTTTAAATTTCAAGTTCAGGCCGATATTGAATGAAATTTTTGTCATATAAAATGGTTATGCTTTTTGTTTTTGTCACGTCTCCAGACATCGCTGTGTCAGAGCCCATAGCTGATATGCTGCTGAAGGCGGAGGACAGCTGGCTCCAGAGACTCAAGGATCCCTCTGCACCTTTACCCTCTACTGACCAACGCTACGACGGGGGATCGTACGACCTTTACAGACCTGTCAAGAACCTGTGGGTTTACAATATCAACACATTATTTATCATTTATCATTATTTTGTGAACCTTGTGTCTTTTTCCCCATCCTGTCCCCACCCCCTGGAACATTCCGTTTACCCCTGATCTTCTCATTTTCTTTATTCAGGAGCCCCCTGGGTCTCCCCATCTCTAAGCGGGACAGTCTGTTGGAGAAGTGTGCCATGTTCAGAGAGGCCGGAGGGGGATTGAGCCGGCAGCCCTCCCAGGACAATATCCTGGACGGCCCCTTCAGTTCTGGCACCAGCAAGCTGGAGCAGGTAACTCATCTGTTTACTGCACACACACTTAAACAGATTCCACAAAGATCAACACAAATATACAAGACAATCACGTGACAAAATACACATTTTTATTGAGTCAGTTTGTTCCACTGCTGTTTCTTCAGGTCAAACTGATGCCCCCAGCACCCAATGACGACCTGGCCTCCCTCAGTGAGCTGACAGACAGCAGCCTGCTCTACGAGATGCAGAAGCGGTTCGGCAATGACCAAATCTACGTATGACCACATCCTACTCAACATTAAACATAAATTAGAACACGGAGGAATACAAACACACACTTTCTGCCGGGTATTACCGTGCAGTCTGAGTTGTTGGACATGGACTGAATCCCTTCCCCCTCTTCGTTCTGGCCTGTCGCTTTTTAAACGTTTCTTTATTCTACAAACACACATCATCATGCAGCTTGACACCATGTCAAATATACATGCCCACACACATACTTACATTCCAAGCACTGGGGGGAAATTGCTAATCAATACCATTTTCATTGATGGGACTGAAAAATCCATAACTGTATTCAGCAGTGAAATGCTTTTGTCTCCCATTGGTCCATTTTAAATTCCTTCCGTTTCCTTTTTTCCTCTTAAACTGCGGCCCAGTCTTTACCTCTCCGTGGGGATTTATCTATAAAGACAGGATTAGATCAATGTGAATCTACACGCTGTAGTCTCTCTTCTGCATTGAGACAAAAAAAAAAAGCATTTTTTGGAACCCGGAGAGACGGCAGACAGCACAGTTAGCCACAGCAGGGGATGGAGATAAATGGTTGGCATGAAAGAAAAGTGGAATGATGCATAAAGAAAAGAGGATTCAGTCAGAAATCACAACAACGATAGATGGATTCCAAGAAAGCAAAGTTCGACTTGAAAAGCACAAAGTAAAGAAGCGAGGACGGTGAGAGACAAAGCGATCGTAGGGGTGTAGAAGAACGTCAGCTCACAAAAAGGAGGAACATTTTATGGTACAGCTCACTTTGAGGGTGACCAAAGGACAAAAACTACGTCCATATGGAGAAAGCGGAGATGTGTCGAGTAGGAAAGACAGGAATAAGAAAAGGACAAAAGCAGCGACTCGTCCATATGTTCCCAGCAGGGTGGTCAGAGACGGGGGCTTTGATGAGTGGTCTGCTGCCTTCTGCCAGGGTAGAAGGACCACTACACTGCCAAACCCCCACAGAGAATCACGAGGAATTATGGGAGGACATAAGCGAAGGCACCGATGATTGTCAGATTGACGCACAGCTAAACAACCGAGCGTGTGGGGAGGTGTTTCACCCGACTGAAACACAAACCAGTGAGAGTGTAGCACGTAACTCTGTGTCTGCAGGCGGACTTGAAGTTGTTGAGGCCATTAACCTTGAGTCAGGGCCCAAGGACAGAGCAGCATGATACAGAATGTTAGCCATGCCTGCACTGTCCCAGGGGACGGAGTGTTAAGTGTCTGCCTCCAGACCATCTCCAGGACTCAGAGAGAGAGAGGGAGAGGGAGAGGGAGGGTTAGCAGTTTAGCTGAAAGGGTCACAAACTGGGTTCTGGTTAATTATATCTACATGGCCTCAGGGCACGTGTGTGTGCGTGTGTGTGAGTGTGAGTGTATGTGTGTGCTGTGTGGGAGGGCAGATTTGTTGTTGGAATTGGAAAACGGTTACTACTCCAGTAATCCTAAGAGGTTATTTCCCGACCTCTCTTCACTGTTTCATTAGCATCCCGTTTAAATAATAGAGATCAGCGCCATCATGATTATTCATAATTATTGAGGGAAAGCGTGGGAGGAGGTCGCCATTTCAGGTCAGACTGTGACTCTGTGTGGAGTGTGTGTCTTCTTCCTGTGTCTGTTTGGGTTACCTCAGGGTGTCCCCAGTTTCCTGCCACCTTCAAATGCATGCATCTCATAAACTCGGAGGTAAACATCAGTTGGTCCATAAACAGGAACACCAAAGATGCCAAATATATCAGTAGGCATTTGGGAAATCTGACAGAAGAACAATTTTTAGGGGAAATTAAAAATCAAGTTAACTTTTTTTTTAAAGTAACTGTTGCTATAATGAATTGTAATTTTTCTATTAAGATTATTTTGCATTTCTACATGGTCTGTTCAGTTAATAAATTTGAATTTTATTCAAACCCAGCTGTTTATCTGAAAATAAACAGCTGGGTTTATTCAAATTCAAATTTCAAATTTGCATTCAAATTTACCAGTGTTTAAGAGTTTAATCTGTCTCTAATTTGAGATTTTTTTGTGTTTTTCCTCTCTTGTAGACTTATATCGGACACATCCTGCTGCTTGTTAATCCAAACAAAGAGCTGCCCATCTACTCCACATTGGTAAGCATGCTTTTTAACTCTACTGTACACACTGTGGCCACCAGTTTAAAATTGTTCCCGAGCTGTGTATACTATGATGCATGTATTTTCATTTCATAGCTGGTGTGCTCTGCATACAAAATTAACCCATAAGTGCGGACTGTATAGTTAGAAATGCATGAATGGATGAAATGGACCTCGTTTTGGTTGATAAATAATGCAGTCTTCCTGTCAGTGATACACAGCGTAGGGCTGACTCTGCACCGGCCCAGGAAGACAGGGATACAGTTCAGCCAGCCTGAGCAACACACACACACACACACATTCACACATCCACATACTCATAAACACACTCTTATTATTGGAGCCTTACAGACCCTTTATAGCAACATAAATTATCCCCTCCCCCTCTGCTCTGCTCTACCAGGAGAAAAACAACATCACTACCTAAAGTGCATTATTCATTATCTTTAAAACTTCCAAGAGCCTGTCAGGACGTCCTTTGTTAGTCATCACAACCATGTGTTTTCATGTGATATCCACTAGCAACGATACAAAGAATTCATTTGCAAAAATGGGGCAAAATGGTAAAAATCATGTTTAATCCTGGTAAAATGAATCTTACTGATGTTGGGGTAAAAGACAAACAACACCTGTAATATAAAATTTGATTTATACGCTCTACAACGCAATAAATAAGTTAAATGGTATAATGATGTTTTTAAAATATTTGTTTTTAGTTCAGTGAGCCCTTCATTTGTGTCACTTAATTACAAACGTTGGTGAGGTGATTTTGTGGACTGGGAATAAAATTCTATTTATAAGAGTTCAAAGGAACACTCTCTGTGTATGGTGAATTGAAATAAGAGATGACAGCATGCGTGCCCAGTTCCCTAATCCCAGCTGAGGGCCCATGTGGACCCACGAGGGGTTGGATGGCCAGAAGGAGTCCCCTCCTGCTGCCATGACAGAAGGAAGCCAAGCCCCCTTTGGCTCTCCTAATCCTGCTGTGGCTGGAATCTCTCCAGGCATTTATACCCATCTGAGAGTGTGTGAGGAGGATCAGGGAGGAGCCAGAGTGAGAGGGACATATGTCACAACATGTGTGATCTACTGAGTGCCTGTCCATCCCTCCACTGTGGTGGTCCACAGGCTCTTTTCTTTCACTTTTCCAAAGTCACAAACTCAGCACTGATACACACCTGCCGGACTGGTTGGAGTGTGATGCTTTTTGTGATTTTTATATTACCGTGAAACAGAGTAGAACAAACCTGTAGTAAATCTGCTTTGGTCTTGGTCACTTTGGGTTACAAGACTTAAACGGCACCTAGTCGGTGAGCTGGTGACTGACACGGACATGCAAAACGATACCCATCACTCTCGCTGAAACGTCTTCCATGTTGCTGGGGTTTTGTTACCTGAAGATGTAATCCAATGACTTGCGAGTAAAGAGCTGCATCTTCCTCTCTCTCAGGTCAGTCAGTTGTATCTGAGCTCCACGGGCCGCCTGTGCTCCTCTCTACCCCCCCACATCTTCTCCTCAGCAGAGAGAGCTTACCACATGATGCTGCAGGAGATGCGCCCACAGTGTTTCATTCTCAGGTAACAACGCTTTACTACAAACACACACACACACACAGACAGACGCACGTATCGAGTAGCGGACCTTAGGCCTCCGTTTCAAGGGTCCAAATACACAAAGTTGTTTAGGAAGTCTAAATGGTGAAGTTGAGTCAGCCTCCTGATTTGCCCATGGATCTGTTAAACCCTCCCTGAGAGATTAATAGCACGCAGTCCGAGCTCGGCCCAACGATCGCAGAGAGATGGATGTGTTGTAGGTGCATTTCTATGTCTCGCTATTTGTCCTTGGGTGGACAGAGGCAGCTCCCTGATTGCAATTAAATCCTGTCCTGGCTTTCCAGTGACATTCCCGCTGAGTTGCAACCAATCTGGCAGAAAGTTAATGCACCCTGGCCGCAGCCTATCCATCTCTTTCTCACCTTTTCACTCACAGACACACAAGTAAAATACTGTACATTTACATCCTCACATTTCACACTCACCTCCTGTTCCTTCATTTTTAACCGCACTACCACTCTCCGATTCCTACTCTCTCATTTCGGTTTCATTCATGCTTTCTACTTTGTTCTCTTTCTCTCGTTGACAGGACACACATGCGCAGATGTACACGTAGACACGCACTCCTTTGCGCTTACAGGCAATCATTGACCATGATCCCTCGGGGCTACTGCACTAACAAAATGCCCTTGAAATCTAATAAAAGCTGGTAAATGAAAAGACAGTCGAAAGGCCGTCGGACTACAACCTCAGCAGAAGTCACACACATACACACACGGCACTCCATGCTACACTGCAGTCATTAGTAGGGGTATATGACCTTCTCAAGCCATCTGCTTGGTGTTATTATGCTGAATTCCACTCTCTGCGTGTCTGCGTGTCAGAGCGTGTACTGTAGAGGTTCCTTATGTCAGATTTAATACAGAAACAGGCCTCCCGTGTGAGATAAGTTGTGGCGGTGACAGCATAAGGGAGGTGGTTGTAGATGTAATGTTGTTAAAGAGGATCTCTGAACTGGTGATGTCAGGTGGGTGTAGACCCTGGACTGAAGTGACAGCTGTAGGAAACACCCCGATGACAAGTACATCACACCTTTTCTCTGGAGACACACACAGTGGAGAGTGCCACACTGACAGTGACACTGACGTGGAGACATTTCTGTTTCTCACTCTGTCTTTCACCTTTTCACACATATTTACACACCTATTTATAAAAAAGGAGCGACAGCAACATCCTGTATATGTATAAAAATGCATTCAGTTGAACTTCTCACTTGGTACTACATGAGGTTATGTCTACAACTTATATCACACCGGTCTAATAGCTAAATAAGTTCATGTTTCTCTGTCTCTCTAGTGGTGCAAGTGGTTCTGGGAAAACAGAGGCTTCGAAGCATATAGTGAGACACCTAACAGCCCGGTCCAGCCCCAAAGGCTTTGCACTGGAACCCAGAATGAAACACGTAAGTCTGGATCAGTCCACAATATCAGAAAATGATGTAAAAGATGATGTATGTTGGAAATTGTAGCATTCGTTGGCTCAGGTGTCCTGGTTGCTCGTATGGATGAGACAAACATTATGTAACTTTAAATGGGCTGATATTCTGTGTTGCACATCACTTTCCGTCTTTTTTTAAATTTTAGTATTTAAAAAAAAACAGAATATAAATCAAAGCAAGGCCCTGACAGCATATTTATTCTTCCTTCCTGCATGTTGTGCCTGTGATCAAATAAATCAGTGAGCCTGCGGTTCAGTCAAGCAGAGTTCAAAGCGCCGTGAAAGCCTCCTACTGTTTTCTCTGGCTGTGGGTGGGGAAATTAGAGACACATATATCACATCACAGTGTTCGTTCGATAACTGTTCATTTGATAATAGGATATTCTCTGAGCAATCAGATGATGCATTGATTGTAGATTTAACATCTTTTGAAAAGTATTAACGAAATTGTATTATGGCTGTAAGTGTTAATTATATTCATAGTTGTTGTAGTTCAAGTACAAAGCCCTTCTTCTGATGAAGTCATCCGATGTAGTCAAAATCTGGGTCAACTCATTTTTTGATTATTCTAGGACAGGAAAAAAACTCAGTGCTTAGATATTAGAGGCATATCGACATCTGGTGGTAGGTAGTGGAATTGACGGCAGAATACCTATTGCATTTTAAAGTTGATTATATACTGCATTTATTTTGATTTTTTTTTACCGCAGACTTCAGTATTGGTATTAGTATTCGAAAACAGGGTGGGGGTTTTGGTTAATTCTTGTGAAGCATATGTCTTTTAGTAACATCAAAGTCACAATACAACCTTAAAACAAACATCCTATTTCCCTTGCTTCATTGGCTCATACAGGTGAATTGTATTCTGGAGGCCTTCGGTCACGCAAATACCCAAAGGAACCACAATTCAAGCCGCTTTATCAAGCTGCTTAGCATCCAGTACTGTGAAAAGAGGAGGATGCTCCTCAGAGGTAAGCTGGACCTCTGTTATTACAATTCTTAGATGTAAAGTGTTTCATTTTCACACTTTATCTTTATATTAATAGTATATAGTCAAAATATGATTAATGTCAGCATTTGCATTGCATATATTAAAGTTTTAGGTTTTGTGATTCTCAGACTAAAATCATTCTAGTTGCTGAACATATGAATAAATTGAAAATTAGTATTCTTAAAACAATGAGCATCGATAGGACACATTTATTCATTTATTGAGAACATATTTTAGGTGCAATAATGACTGGATGTTTTTTAATGAAGGCATATTGCAGTGTAGCAAACCGTCGGCAGGGGGCGGTAAAAGCTCACATTAACATCACTGCGCCTCCTCACCTCATTGTAACCTTAATCCATCACACCAGTTTATACGTTCTGTTTACATGCACCTGTTACTATTTAAGTGTGCGACATTTTGTGATTATTCAGCCCGCATTTACACGTACATGCTGGAGAAGTCTCGACTGGTCCACCAGCCTCCTCAGCAGCAGAGCTTTAACATCTTCTATCTGATGGCTGAGGGCCTGTCGTCTGAGGAGAAGAGCGCACTTTACCTCAACAACGTACTGGCTCACAGGTAAGTGTCTCACTGTAAGAAGCAGATTGTTGTAATGAAGTGATTTTTGTAAACAAATAACAACATGGTACAACATCAATATCAAAATATATTAATACATATTTGAGTTTTGCTGCCAACAGAATTAACTTGGCTAAAATTAGGCCAACAGCACCGAGTAGAATGGCTTATTTAAGCTTCCCACCTACATGAATCCGACCAACCATCCACCATAACCACACCTCCAGCCCTATTGTCCCCTTTCATTCTGCTGCTTCAATAATCTTCCTACTTCTTCAGTGTTTTTATTTATGTGTCAATTATGTCATAGACACCCCTTCTTTAACCGACAAATGCTGATGCCACACCTTCCTGACCTCTTCATTATCATGAGAATGTGTGTGTGTGTGTTTCGGATTTGTGTTTTTACTCCCACGACTGTGTGACTGTGTGTATTTGTGTTAAACATTCAAACTCGCATATCTCATCGAATTAAGCAACACTGTCCAATCCATTGTACACCAGTGTGATAACCGCTGACCAGACCTGGGCTGTTTAGGAGTGCCAAAGTATGCTAAGTACGCTTGCCCCTGTAGGATGACACTGTAGGTCATTGTGCTGGTCGTGGGTGTCTCTATCTTCCCTTTCTGTACTCTTTCGTTCCACTTCCTCCTCAGGATCTCGTTTTCATTCCAGCAGATGAATGGGACGCTGGCTTTTTGTCATTCTGCATAAATCTTTAGGGTTTCTCAGCCAAAGATATGCACATAAATTCCTGGATAACCGTGTTAATTTTAATCACAAGCTTGATATTCCTAAGTATTCGTGCAAGCAGCTCCAACTTTCTGCTTGTATTGCAGGTATCTGAGTGGTGGACTTTCAGGTGAAAACTCTCCAGTTGCTACGGCCTCCGCTCAGAGCAGGGAACGCCTCGCCGCTCTCAAACAAGCCCTACGAGCCTTGGGCTTCAATAAGCAGGTGCAGTATGGATGAGTGTTACCAGGGATTACTGGAATGGTTTACATCAAACCCACACAGAGCACCATTGTGATTGGAATGAAATAATCTACCTAATTAATTACCTACCTCAAGACCGAGAGGATCTGTCAGTGAGCCATATGTGAAATGTGACCGCATGTGAAGGACGGAACGTTGATTTATGCATACATGATATTCACAGCACAGCCTGTCCTGTACTCCAACCTGCAGGTACAGTGCAACCATGTTCCCAGCACATTATCGGGATCTGTTCTTAGATTCCCAGTAAGCATCTGTCAGCAGTAAATGACCACCATCTCACCTTTTAATCCAGCAGCAGTCAATACACGCGAGCGGCGAACAGAGGGGGGTATCTGTTCGCTCGTGCGTCCTGAGAGGATTGAGACAGGAATAAGGTGCAAGATAGCAGTATTATCACACGGCACCGGTGTCCACCGGACGAGAACAGAGAGAAGAAGCAGTGGGGGAGTAAGGGGTGAGAGACCACCCATTGGTCTCTGTCTAAGCTCTCATCAGGGGATGTCTCCCAGTCCAGACCCAAAGGTCAATCGTCATTAACACTCCTACTATCGCTCCTTTTCTTTCCCTCGCTCCCTTTCTTCTCTTTCCTAAGTGAGGAGGGGGGGGCGCTCTGTGTATAGAGTGTCAGAGACTAATGCATGTGTTTATCTCCCAGATATCAGCTCCAATATCCTGGCCTGCGAGGGCACATAGACAGACATACACACAGACACACCAACATAACGCACACTCAAACTCGTTCAGCCCCCACGCCCCCACCCTTCTTGGAGATTCAGAGGGTCTGTGCAGTGGGTAATGGGGTATTCCATTAAGCGTCCTCTACTCAAGGGCAGAGCGGAAAGGAAGAGGAGGAGGAAGGGAGAGTTGGATAGAGTAAAGGAAGTGTGGGAATGGAATGGAGGTCAGGGGTTGAGTTATGGGAGCTATTTGAAACGAGGGATGAGGGAAAGTGTGATGACTCCAAAGAAACTCAAAAGAAAAAGGCCAAATGTCTTCAAAAAATAATCTATGTTTCTCTCTCTTTCTCTCTCTCTCTCTCTCTCTCTCTCTCTTTCTCTTTCTCTCTGCCTCTCTCTTTCTCTCTGCCAGGAGGTTGACTCTGTGTTTACATTGCTGTCCGCTGTGCTCCATATCGGAGATCTGCGTTTCACTGCGTTGACAGATGCCGATACAGCCTTCCCTTCTGACCTGCAGCTGCTGGAGAGAGGTCAGCACCCTGTGTCACATGACCAGGCTCACTCAGTAGAGGTGGCATGGCGGTGGGGTGGGTGGTCAGACGTCGGTGAAAGTTGGTTTGGAAGGAATCACGTCACTCCCCATCATCTTGGGGGCTCGTTGCTCCTCCTCCTCCCCTACTTGCGCTCCACATCCCTGTTTGCGCTGCCTCTGAGTTGTGCTTGGCAGTGGGCCAGCTCGAGCTAAAGAGCAGACGATCACCTGTTTGGTAAGCCCCATATTTGGCCAAAACGTAACCATGGCAACGAGCGATCCCTCCCGCTCTCCATGAATCACACACGCACTCTCACACACTCATACACACACTTTCCCCACGTTGAGGTCAATGTTTCCTCTTTTTCTCGCTCTCACTTGTTACGCAACCGCTCGGGTGCTCCTGTGACCCCCGACCCCAGTGAGATGGTAAACAAATGATCACGCTTCAACGGGAAACAGCCAGTCGTTGTCAGAGAGACGTGATGTCACAGCTAGTAATGTTAGCAAAGGCATCCTGGATTTCTGACACCATAGCCTGCATTGGTTGTTTATAGATTCTGCCCAGAAATCCACTGATGAGTAACTGCTGCCAGCACAGCTGATCGATGAAGAGAGGATGAGCTGCAGCAGAGGTCGAGCTGGCAGCCTGATATCATCGGGGATGATCAGATTACGTGAAGTCACTCTTCAACCCTTACATCCTCGTAGATATATTTATTTATGTCTCCATCTCCCACCGTCTCCACAGTTGCTGGGATGCTGCAGGTGTGTTCCAGTGACCTAAGCTCCGCCCTCACATCCGATGTTCAGTACTTCAAAGGTATTCTTCCACAAACACATTTACTACTGTACTACTCCACACTAAGACTGTACACACACTCGGGATATTTCGTTTGCCTCTCTCACTGGATTCTATCATGGTGATGTCATCTCCTCATTGGACTGTCTCTCTGTCTTTTATGATTTTAGATCTACATTGTCTAAGATCCTTCCACTGGATCAGGGCGCAGTTGTTCAATTTTGTATTTTCCCACATTGTTAGATCTGTTTGTCTCGTCCTAATTTACCTAAATCCACGGCTCAGTGTTTTCTTTGTTGTCGTTATACAAGCAGAGCTGTGCAACAGAATGCAGGTGCGACCGCTGTTAGTAGAAAAATATGAAAAAAAAGGACAAAGAAAAGAAGTATATAAATGATTACGTATGTATTTACAATAGCTGAAATAGAAGAAAAAATTGGACATTGAATTAGTTTGCTTCCCAAACTGTGGTGCCCGTTGCACACCTGGACACTGGAGGAGAGGAAAATTCTTCTTTCATCCTTTTCCCTGTGGGTTTTTAGGGAGTTTAGCGTCTTGGGCTGCGTCAGGAACCGTTGTTGCACGAGCCCGTAAAGCCCTTTGAGATTTCTCATGTATTTGTTCACGCAAATAAACTTAAACTTAGTTCACTTTGCACAAATGTATCTTTATATCCATTTTAATTCACTATCAATCATAGACTCGACTGTGGCCGTGCTTGTATTTATGCTCATCGGCTTTGAAATCAAGACCAAAACACGTTCAACATCATCAACAACCAAATAGTCAAATGCCAAAAATTGTTGCGTAAAGCCTCTTCTTCTGTGTCAGGTGATGCGATTACTCGGCGCCACACTGTGGAGATTTCGGAGCAGTACAGGGACCAGCTGGCAAAGGCCATGTACGGACGCCTCTTCAGCTATCTGGTGAACAGCATCAACGACTACCTACACGGACAAGATGAGAGCATTGGGTATAGTCTCACTCTGTGTGTGTTTGTGTGTGGGGTGTGTGAGATCCTGAGCGTCTTAGCGTGTATTGTTGGAGCACGTGTATGAATGTGCGCCTATGGGTGTTAACCGCCTGAAAAATATCTGTGGAATCCCACAGGGCCGATAAGTCTTATCACACTGTTGTCGCACAAGGGCAAGAGTTCGTTCAAATCCTTGACAGTGACATTACTATGTGGTTACTATATAGTTACAACGTTAAAATTGGAGGTTTGTAATAGTTTACATTGTGCGTCACGCTTGAGAAAAGATGGTACGTGAAGGCTAATGGGTTGAGGAGTGTAGCACTGAAGGACATAGACACACATACACACACACAGAAACACACTCACAAACATCCAGGTGGAGGCCAGAGAATCCTTGATCTTGTTGATGTTGTTGAGTCGTATCACTCAGAGTGTGATAGCTCAGGCCCTATCTTTTGGAATGTGTTTATGTTTCGCCCTGTGTACACACTCCGACCACAGAATGTAATAAATGCATCAACCACACACAGCACGCCACAACCCCCTATCAGATACGTTACTCCTGACATACAAACACACACACAGCACACAAATATGAAAATTCTCCTCAGTAAAAGTGCTGCGGTAAATTAAATGCACGTGTCTGTGTTTGTTTGTCTCTTGCAGCGATCCCGCCTTAGAAATCGGGATCCTGGACATCTTTGGCTTTGAAGAACTCCATCGGAATGGATTCGAGCAGGTGCGACAGTACCAGTTTTTATGGCATCACAGTGGTTGTGTAAGGGGTCTCAAACACATCAAGGTCGCTCCTCCTCTCCCCTTCAAGTCATTTCTTCTGTTCAACACCAAAGTATTTGTTGCATTCAGAGATTAACTTCAGTCACATCCAAGGCCGCCTTGATCTATTCTAATCTCTGCGGATATCACAGAAATATGCCTCACGGAACATTATAAAATTCTTAAAATATTCAGAATTGTTATCTGTTTGAGCTCTGACGTTTTAGTTGCTAATGAATGACTTGACGCATGTGTCGGGTGGCTCGCTGTGGCGTGATTTCCGACTGTCCTCAGATGAACCGAGGGGCGACACAATGAGCGCCTGTGTGCTGCCTGTTGGAGTAATAGGCAGCTTACACCAAGTGTGTGTGTGTGTGTTTGTGTATAAGTGCAGATGGGTGGAGCTGCTAGATGTGTGGTTTCCAGAATCAGTGTGTGTGTTTGTGTGTGTGAGATTACAATGCATAGGCTACAGGGTGTATCATGCGTTGCTCAGCTGGCTGTAAATCTGCCACACACACAGCGAGCATGCAAAATTGAATGCACTACTCCACTGTAAGACCAGTAGGGATCAGGGAGACAAGTGTGTATATCACAGCGTGTGTGTGTGTGGGTGGAGAGGAGAGAGGGGGCGTCTGCAGGTGTAAATCAAGTGTTTATTCTTGCTACCCACAGCTTACCTTTCCCCCCCAGGGAGCTCCCAGATCCCTCCGGGCTTTTATTAAGACCAGCGCATGTGTCTGTTTTCTTGTTGTGTGTGCCCACGACTTTGCGTGCATGTGGCTGTAAGATGTTAGTGGCTTTGCTCCTCCTCGGGAGTCTCTGTAATCCAAGCTGAAGAGAGGGATTGCGTGACCTCCCTCCATCAGGTCACGGAGAGAGCAAGAGCATGCACCAAAAGAGAAAAGAAGGGACGTGGGAGGGATGGAGGGGCGAGCTAAACAAACACCATCATCTCGTGTAGTAGACGTGGCGCAGCACTGACAAACAAAGCCACACACACACACACACTCTGATGTGTGTGCACGCGCACAGCCAGACCCTTGCCGTGCGCCCACAGTCGCGTCTCTCGTGCACAGTGTGATCAGGGTCATTAGTGCAGCCCGGTCTTGTTAATTAGAGCTGTGTTTGTTAGCGGTGTGTTGTACCTGCTCAGCGCTTTGCTAATGAGCTAACTCAATCAACCACCTGCTGGGACTCAGCCTTTAATGGACTAGACAAGCTCCGAGACGAAGAACAGGCAAACACTGCTGAAAGAAAAACAACTGCAACCCGTTAGCACCTCAGGACAACACAGCTCTCAGATCAGCGTTTCTTAAGCAGTGGGCGAGGAGCCAAAAGTGGCTCATGACTATTTCTAACAGGATCACAGGGTGCTTAACAAAAAGAAACCAAATCCAGGATGTTATTCATGATTTCCACATATACAGCATGTGAATGTTCAGTCTTTTTCAATTATAACCACATCGGGGTCAGTGGAGACTTGAAAAATGCCATCAAGGCCCGAATCCTCATTTAATTAATCTGTTTTGTGGCTTTGAGTAATACAGCTACGGCTTCATCCATCACCAAAACAAAGCATTGTTTCTTAACAATGACTCTCGTGCACGATCAATCCAGAGTCGTGCACGCTCTAGATTGCAAAACGTGGCATTAGGAGGGGAGTCAGAGGAATTTGGTCGCAACCTCTAACTCAATCATTTGTATTCAAATACCTACTGAAAAAGCTGAATTCCTACTGAAGGCCACCTTTCCAGTGCATTCCCAAACCACAACATCTGCCACTCACAACACACACAAGCAGTGCTTTTATGGGTTCCTGCTCTGGATCCTTGGTGAATGGAACAAAAATGTCCTGGGACTTTGACCCTGGTCAACCCACTTCATCTTCAAGTAAAATGTAATTCTTTCGTCTGAGCCCTTTAGCAAAACTAAATCTATTAAAGCGCAACAAGCAAGCCAGTCCGTGTGTCTGATTCGATCACCCACTTGTTTTTCCTTCGTTGAACATTTTAATAGTTTAATTGAAACTGAGCTGGAACATCCATTTCTATTTGCACCAACAAAAAATAAATAAATGTATGGCTCCATAATATGAATAATTACAGTGTACCAATGTCACAGGTTATGTGGCATTTGATTAGACAGTGGACTCCTCCCTGCACTTTGATTGGTTGGCCGTGCTGTGATTTATGAGGAAGATGGAAAGGTCTGCAAGCTGAGACACGGTGTCCATTACTGTGGACACAGAGAGTCTCTGTAAAGAATCCTCATCATGTTAAACTCTGCTGCGTTTATGACACGTCAGTTCCAGCCCATTTACCTCACTGTTAGTGTCACAGCTGTTCAGGTGCTTTGTAAACAAACATTCAGCTGTGTCTCCGAGGCGCCGAGGTTGCTCGCAGACGTGTGCGTTTGTAGGTTGATGAGTCAGTCCTTCTATGTTGTTTGTGTTCCAGCTGTGCGTGAACATGACCAACGAGCGGCTGCGGCGGTATGTCTCCGAGGTGCTGTTCCAGCAAGAGCAGGCTGAGTGTCTGCAGGAGGGCATCGCCATGGAGACCCCACGCTCCCCTGGCAACCAGCCAGCTGTTCTGGAATTCTTTCTCCAGGTACATTGCTGGTACAGACCGGTCCAATCCAGTCTGCTGAGACATTCTTTCTTGATGTACAGTACTGCACGGCTGGGGCTTTGACAAAAACTTTCAAAACCCTTTCTTCTTTTAAGCAGGTGGATTTATCTAAAGTCAAATAGATTTTTTTTTCTATCTTTCATCTTGAAGAACATCTTCAGCAAAAGAGGGGCTCACTCTATTTGCTCGTGTTTGAAGTTTAACTCAGAACTGAGATATCAATAATGTGAAAATTGTGTCATTCACTTTCAAAAGTTAGATATGTCCGGTATAAAATCAAACACATGGAACACACATCGGTTTTTACTGAGACTCACTTGTTTGGAATAAATTAATAGAAATCACTTTGCATCAATGCAAATAAATGGAATCCATTAATGCGTTCCAGTGATCTTGAAGCTAAAAGTGCATATTCAAGGCAACTCTACAAATGTTATCAGCAATTTTACATGACTAAATCTCTTTAATTTAGCTCTAATTTAGTGGAGTCACCATGGGAGATTTCATAGGGTCAAAGCCCAAGTTAAAGCCCCTGTAGCACTTTAACCTCAGATCACTCCCATGTGGTCTCCAAAAGCATCACAAGGAAATTGACTTCTGCTAACATGACTGACACATAAATAACACGTTAGCCTCTGTGTGTTCCCAGAAGCCTCAGGGAGTGCTGAGTGTGGTAGACGAGGAGAGCCAAAGCCTCCGGCCAGCAGAGCAGAACCTTTACAAGAGGCTCTCAGCCCAGCTGGACTCCAACCCCACCCATGGACTCTCCCTCACCACTAAGGACGGCAACGGGAACCCCCCACCCAAAGACCAGGGCCCAGCTTTTACTGTCAGCCACTACGCCGGACAGGTCTGTCTGTAGTGCAGAAAAAAAGTGTGTTTGCGCAGACTTTCACATGACCTAACATCTCCACATCACTGTGTAAAATCACAGGGCAGAAGCCTAATGAATCAAAGTCTTCATTCCAAATGATCTAGCTAAGGCATTGAATTTTAATTCCAATAAACATTATCTATGACGTGCATCTGTGATAAGCACAATTCACTTTATTTGTATGAAATGGTGGATTTATGTAGTGTACATATGGTGGCATGGGAAACCGTACAGTTGATCAAGGAAAGGACACATTGTTTCACACACTGTCAATGTCATCCTTAAGTTATTTTATTTAAATTATAATTGAATTAATTCTGGGAAGATGTCATAAACTAAAGCACATATATTTTAGATTGTTCCTTTTTTAAAAAAAAGATGTTCTCTACGCGTGAGTATATAGAGAACTGATGTGGTCACATTTTACAGCTAAAATAGCCACACTCTACTGTCCACAGAGCCTATAGGCACTATAGGTCAGTGTTCATGAATATTTCATGCTGTGAATTGAATATTCAAGTTTGAATGTGAATGTCCATGTATGGCTTGTTTTCTGCTAGATTTCATACGACCTCACGGGATCACTCACAAGAAACAAGGACTCCCTCCCTCAGAATCTCTTGTTTACTATGAAGTGTAAGTACCCATCACTTAACTGAATAACACAGCAGCACACTGAGGCAAAGGAACACATTGAATCACAAAGACACACTCTTGTCTAAACTAATGGCTAACAAAACGACTCTTTCACAGTTTCATCCCGCATGCGGCAGACAGCACCATCAGTGTGTATATTGTCTATGGAAGGTGCCAGATGTGGGGTGTTGTGGTTAGCAGGACACAGGCAGTCGTTGTGTGATTGCCAGGCTAGCCGTGCGTCCAACGGCCTAATTGCTATAATTTCCATGATGAGGCTAATCTTCTAAAGACTACCCCTTCAATCACACTTGGCTGTTGTCCCCTCATCTGACGGACTCAGCGTCTCGCTGCCTTTCATCCGCAAACACGTTAAGGCATCTTTTCCCTTAACATGTGTACATAAAAACCAACAGAGGCACATGAGGTTAATAAAAACCAATTTCACACGTTTACTGGTCTCATTCCCTCTCCTCTTTAGGTTTATTGGTGGGGGCAAGTAGGGGGCCAGAGGCGTCTCTAAGGTTATTGTCAGTTGGTGGGTGATGATTACTTTAAATGAAAAGACAATTACCTTTAGAGCTGCGAGTAATTAAGCCCCTAAAATTAGTCTCATGTTTGTTTTTTCTTTCTCAGTCTGTCTCTCTCAGGCCCACGTTCACACACATGTTGTTTGGCTCTCTGAATGAGCTCATTGTTGTTGTGGCCCATGTGCCTCATGTGCTGACGAGTGGCAACGCTGCCCACCCCCGCTTGTTGACTGACTGTTTACATGTAGCCTGACTCCTCCTCTGATCCCTCTGTCCTCCCTTCTTTGCATCCCTCTGCCTTTTCTTCCTCTAAATCCTCATTCTCCTCCACCCCTTCTTTCCACCAATACCTTTCCTCCTCTTTACCCTTATTTTCCTCCCTCTCTGTGTACGTGTATTGTCCCTGGCAGCCAGTGAGAGTGTGTTACTGCAGCAGCTCTTCCAGTCCAAGCTGACTCAGACTGGTTCCCTGGTGCCTGCGCCTCAGGGTCGCATGGGGCTACGAGGGCCTAAAGCTGCCATGTTGCTGCACAGGATGCCATTGGTGTACCCTGGCACCGGCAGCGCTGTCCCCCACCCACCCAGGAGATACCACGACCTCACAAAGGTACAAGCATGACAAATGAGCTTGAGACTTTGTCACTTGTCTCGCCATGAAATATGTGTTTATCACACAGAGAGACAGTGGGTCCATATAGCCCAGTGGTTGAAACACTTACATTGCTAATGCATCTGTCTTTTGAAACCCCATTACACAACGTATGGGAAACAAGTGGAAGGAACACCGTCAGAATGAGACGCAGTCAATCAAACACTCGGTGCTTGGAAAACCTCCTGCTGTACCGATCAATGGAAAGTCAGAATATATATATATATATATATATTTGGAGGACTCGGTGTAATTTGGGCTACTACCTTCGTAATGCTATTTATATAAACCTGTGGAACTTATGTGGCCATTCAGAGGGAAAGACAATTCACAATCATGGATACACGTATTCGTGTGATGATCTTGATGATCAGGATCAGGACATCAACCCAGTGTTTCTGTAGCCCTACCTTTTGTTGTTTGGACAGCCTAATCTGGTGCATGAGTGTGAGCGAGCAGACCTGCAGGTTGTGTAAGTTCCTGGAGGGTCCTGTTTGCCGTGGCTGTGGCTCATTAACCATCTAGAGCAGAGGCTTACGTAAGACCCATTACACCTCCCCACCGCCACCGATCTGTCCCAGCAGCCTTATAATGTAACATGAAGTAATATTGCTGCACTACATTGGGTATTACAGTAAACACGAAATGGAATGGGCGGAGTTGGGTCATTAAGCACATGAAACTCATTAAGTGGGACCGATAGAGAAGTGGCCCAAAGGGACTCTGTAGTGCGAATTGCAAATATCCTACACAGCATTAAAGACTAAATTATTTTTAATTATGTTTTGATCTCCAGTCAAAGCCAGAGAGCCTTGTTTGGTGCTAATATGTGATAATTATATTTCCAGATTCTTTTGTTGTTGTTTGCAATATAATACACCACCAGCTTGCTATTATTTCCTCATGATTTTTTTCTGTCACTGGCAGATCCTGAAGAAGAAGGGGTTGAGCTCCTTCATCCAACGACTGGAGCGGTGTGGTCCCATCACAGTGGGGGTCCAGCTGAGAGTGAGTGGCCCTGGGGAGGGAGTTGTATATCAAGATGTTTGGCCCTTTCTCCAAATTAGCATTTATGTGTATTGTATAAACTCTGTTTAATTGCCTTTAAACCCTTTTTCACCCTTGCACAAAATAAAGACTGTGGGGGTAAAAAACAAAACCCAACCCTTTCTTTGTCATAGTAAACATCTGCTGTGACACACATAGGAGAAAAAGTCAGACAGTATTTGGAAATGCAATTTATATTTAATTATTAGACAAAACAACTATTATCATTTTAACTAATGCAGAGATTTTTTTATTGAAGCATGAAGTGATCAGTAAATTCACTCAATGTGTGACTACCATTCATGATCTTAAACAGGCTCTGTGGTTTGACACACACATCCTTCTTGGAGATAATACTCATGAGAAAAAAACAATATGAACAGTGAAATATTTACAGTCAGCCTTTGGAACAGTGATACCCCACAACCCACTGACATGCAGCTACCAAAATTCATAACCAAATAAAGCAACAATATTCCGTTCTAGAAGTGTTGCTTCCAGTAAAGCTGCAAAGGCAGTCAAGAATGTGCAGCAGCAGACGCACAGGGCAGTTTGATGTCTGCTGGTCATGTAAGGCGTTCTGTTGAAGCGTGGCTCAGAGCAGTAGCAGCTTTGGATTGAATGAGACCAGTGTGTTGCACAATCAGAGCTGTGGGCTTGTGGTCGACGGGTTCCTCAGGGAATGGCAGGGAAGGAGAGAGTGGGCTGAAGAATGATGCTGTACCAAGCCAAGCATGAAGCCCTCCACATGAATGAATGAACAATGAACAACAGCCACTGTGTGCCGTGCGCACGTATTTTTGTGTGTGTACGTGTGCGTCTGGAGGCGGGGGGAAACGTCGGGGCTGACGTTAAGAGACAAGGGACAAGGTGTTGAGCACTGTGCTTTTGGACATGCAGAGCATAGAATGACGTCAGTTTGACGAGGGGCACAAAACACAGATGTAAGTGTTTACGTGCATGCGTGTGTGTTTGTGCGACTTGGATGCAAAGCATCTGTGAATTCGGTGTCTGAAGGAAAGCTCTCTCACACTCACACACCCTTTCAGAGAGCAAAGAGCTCTTTGTGTTTTTGGCTTCCTTCAGAGGCAAAACACACCCTCAGAAATCAGACCACTTTGTCGGATGGACGAGGTGATCTCATCCTGGTCGCCGTGCCTCACTTGCCACAGTGATGACATCAAAAGGAAGGCACTTCTGTCATACTTTTGGTTACTATACACAGCAATAAGCACAGCCACAGGGGCTTAGAGCAGCACAAAAAGTAACAATGGTTCTCGAGTTATGCACTGTTTGCTCACTCTGTTATCCTGTAAATGTAAAAATAACAGTGGGTAAAGCCACTGACCATATCTCCTCTGCTTTTCCCTCTCACAGAACTCGCTGTCAGAGATGATCAGTAAGCTGCAGGCCTGCACTCCCCACTTTGTGGAGTGCGTACGCCCCAACACCGGCGGTCATCCAGACAGCTTTGACAGCTTCCATGTGTCCACCCAGCTGCAGTACATAGGCGTGCTTGAGATGGTGCGCGTGATCCGTTACGGATACCCGGTCCGCCTGCCCTTCCCGGTATTCCTCAGCAGGTCAGTGCTGCAACCATTCTAACTTGTCATCGGAAGTTAGAGTCATACCCCCCGTCTGCTTCCTCACACCCAGCTCAGTCATTAGCTAACACGGTGCAAAAATCTTCTGCTTCCTCAGGGGTGAGGCCCTAAACATGATGGACGACCCAACCATATTCTCTCTCGCTCTCCTTCTCTCTGTCATTCACATACAGTGCACTCCCAGCAGGGGGTCACTGTGATCTGTGTCAGTTGTTACACGACAATGTGAGCGGGTCAAAGCCAGCTGAGAGCTTTACAACGCGCACGTCGCCCCTGCGTCTGGAAACAAGCACACTCGTCACACACACGCTGTCACATTAACGCTGACAGGTCACGGCAACCCCCAACGCGAGCAGCTGAAAGTGAGCTCGAAGCGCTTTTTTAGGGGATGATGGTGGTCCATTCCAGCCGGCGAACACTGCTATCACATTTCCTATGTCAGCCTGACACACACACGCACACACTCAGACATCGTTTGAGTCAATTGTGTGTAAGGTCTCGATGTCCCTCTCTTTAATCTTCATTATTATCCCCCCGTATTCCCCATTTCTTTCGCTTTGTTCTTGGCTTTCCTGCAGAGTTAGATCCCTGTTCCCTACTTGTATTTCTGCCAGACTCTACTGCTCAGCACTCTCCAGGGGAGCAGAGAATGATGTGTTCCTGCCACACACCTCTTCTTCTTGCTCTCTCCCTGGATGTTTCATACATCTTTCTTTTTCCCTCCTCAAGTCCAAATTTGAGATTTCATAGGAAACTGAGATCATTTACCTCTCCTCTCTCTCTCTGTCTTTCTCTCCTATTGAGTAAAAAGGGATTAATATGATCAGTCCTACCTACGCTGTAAACATCATCATACTGTATCGTCCCTAGGACACCGTCGCTCCTACTCCTCACAGGGAGCTCTATGAACCATATGAAAGGACTAGTATTAGTCGGGTCCACTTTTAACCAGCAAAGAGATTCCATAAATAGATTACTGCAGGCAGAGAGTTACCTGCACCTTGTCAAAGACAGGAAATGTCTGACAAGCGATGGATTTAAAATCCTGCATGCCATATCTCAAATACACCACAAAGAGCACAGCCGACACACACAATACAGGTTTGCATGAGTGATATGTTATAAACCTCAACGGGGAATTGGATGTGGAGGACTGGGAGCATGTCGAATGATGAAGTGAATCCAATATAGATTGTAGTATAGTCATTCCCTAAGCTGCTGCCAGTGCCTTTGTGTTTCTGATGGATGTACCTTGTAGAGCCGGGAGTCTCATTGTTCAAGCTGTAATTGAAAGATTCCTGGTGCAGGTTTTTCAGGTTTTGTGTGTGTGCATGCGTGCGTGTGTGTGTATGTGTGTGACTTAATAAATGCATTGTTGTATGAATATGTAGTCTTTAAGGAATACATAGGCGTGTGATCTCCGAGTGAAACCGTTGGCCTGGTCAAAAGATAAAAAGGTGAGATTGTGAGAAGGTGGGGGCAAGTGTGTGTGTGCGTAGATATGTGTGTATGTTTGTGTTTCAAGGCATTGATCGGTTACAGTGTAGGTTGAAGTGTCTGTAGTGGTTGACTTACGGATTCCTATAGTAGTACAATAACAATAAACAACAATAATAAGCTCCGGTTGCTTTTTGCCTGTATTCTGATGAAGGCCGTCGTGTGGTGTAAGATGTAGCCTATATACGGACGGAAATAGGATTCTGTCATTTGCTGAATATATGTGACCTATTGCTTAATCGCTCCACAAAGGTAAGGAGAGGAAATGTATGCGCCAAACGCTTACATTGGCTGTTAGCCAATTGATTGTTTTCACGCCTGGGTATGCTTACTTAATCTACTGTTGGTCTGTTTGTTACCCAGACTCCACCAACGCTGCTGATTTGATTATGGAGTTTGCGTGGGGTTTGCAAGTGGGAAAAAAAGATATATTGGCTTAATCAGAGTCTAATCAAGGTTTTTAAATGCATGTAAACGTCATGTCTGGTCGTCACGGGTCTGGTCAAAAGATAAATCACATCGCAATGGCCAGACGATCGCAAGGTCAGGACGGGTTGACCGTGGCTGGGCTGTGTATTAACCAGAGTGTGTGAGGGCAAAAGGGTGTGCATGTGTGTATTTTCATCTGATGAACATGAATGCACTGACACATCACACACTGTAGATTCCTGTATTTTCTTATTGAAGCTTATTAACATAAATCTTAACATACTGCTGGCCCTCTGCTATCTGTTTAGCCACAGACCAGCAAATACCAAGTTAACGCTCACGATGACGTTTTCCTGTGCTTGTGGACCTTGTGTCTCTTTGTTTAACGTGCGTGCGCCCGCGTTCCGCTGTTTATACGTCAAAGCCCTGTTTACTCAAAGATACAGAGAGAAGGCTAGCACTCACAAAGACTCCTTTCAGCCCGGCCCAAGTGCCATTCATATCTCTCTCTCGCTCTCTCTCTCTCTCTCCTCTGCTGGGCTCAGCACAGACGGAGCCAGTGAATGAACACAGCTTTGGCCATGGAAGAAGCTGCAGCATAGTGGGGGTGGACTACACCGCTGTCTGCACAGAGCTCTTTCACATCGGATTCCTCATTCTTCCCTCGTGCTCGCTCCTCTCCATTTTCTGCTGTCCGTCTTCTTATCCTCCTGCCTCTTCCTTCAGCCTAATCTTCACATTCTGTATTTTTCCTGTCTTTCCCTTTTTTCTCTGCCTCCCTCATTCTCTCGCTCTCTCTCTCACACACGCCATGTCAATCCCATTCTGTTTCATATTTCCTTTTCTCTCTTCATTTGTCACTCTTTCAAAAAAAAAAAGAAGGCCCCAGCCCCTGACTAATCAAAACGACAAGCCAATAAATCACGCCTTGATCTCGAGGTTTCTATATCCTCATAAACACGAACATACCAGCGCGTGCACATACACACACACACGCATACTGGAGCAATGCAAGCCACCACATTAAAGTTACATTGACAGCCTGAAGCCAATTACATTAGTGTGTCCTGGTAAGCAGAGTGATTTATGAGGAAATCTATTTTATTGTTGCTTTTATTTGTCTTTTATGATAGACTATGTGTTTTGTGGCCAGGTTTATTTTCTGCCGATGTGTAAGGTCAAATACTACAACTTGAACCTTGCTTCTGTAAATCTCACTTCTATGTCGCCGTTGCTCCTCTCGCTTTTTCCATTGTCTGGAAGAGGCATCGGTGTATTCATAAAGCATGTCACAAACGCAGCCCACTTATCCAAGGATTATGTTTTTATATGGATAGTTCCGCACGGGTCCCCATTTCCTCCCACTGATGGATACATTCAGACATTTGCAGGATGTTAAGTTACCTAAGGAAGAGTATCCATCATTTCAGACTGGAAGTGAGCCCACATTGAGGCAAACCCCTTGACTAAACAAAGCCGAAACACATTCAGGAAATATGGAAACTCAAGGTTTGTCTGATGGTTAAGAGCAGCTTTGAAGACGAAGCGAGTGGTTCAGATTCCAGCCACGTCGTCTTTACTGCTTTTGTGACGTTAGGTAATTCTGGTCACCGATGGCTCTTTGGTCACGTTGAACCACGTTAGTGCCCAAAGTCTCCTCTAGCTCCTCATTTAAACTCTTATCAAAGGAGCTATTTCACCTCTTTGACTCCACATGAAGCCCCCCCAGGGGTCTTGTAAAAATGGGAACCATCGATGGTTTTCATATCCTCATAGGGAAGGTCATAGGTTTACAGAGTTCCTTTGTGTTTTATGGGCCTACAGGGACAGCCGGTGCTGTCTGCTGGACTGGTATTACCATAGAGAGAGACAGAGAGAGAGAGGGTTAAGGAGAGTTCAGCCAGGCCCCACTCCTGCAAATCAAACACATCCCACATTCACACACATACACAACACGCACGCACACGCACACACTCACTCACTATTGACAACACAAGTGGTTTATGTTTCCAGCTTGTTATATTTGCTCCAGTTATCAGACGTGTGACGTCATCGGCTGCGCCTGCCTCCCATTCATAACAGCTGAGTGTTAACTGGCGGCATGCAGTGAGCAACTGAAAAACGGATGTTTCTCATGACTTCTGATCTTTACTGAATTTCATACTACATTTGTTTGACGTTGATTTGAAAAAAAAAAGATCACAGACAACAAGGATTAGAGCTCTAGGCCAATAAGTTTTCCTAATTGACAAAATTATGGAAAAATGCCCGATTTCTAGATGTCAGTGGATTACTTAAAGAGTGTTGTATCTGCCCCTGGATTTGGATCGGTACCATGATTCAATGCGTTCTTCTTAAATGTGACTTAATCAGTTCAGGTCCTTTTAAGAATTTATTTATTGACTCGGTATGGACGTAGCTAAGCATTGGGACTCCCAACGTAAGAGCAAGCACCATATGCTATGTTTACTATCTTTGTAGCAGGAATGCTAGATTCCATCTGTCCATAATGGACTTTTAAGGTTTTAAAAAAAGTGTACACAATGAAAAGAGAGCACAGTATCATAACTAAAAAATGGATTCAATATAAATTCAGAGGGAGGGAGATAAAGATAAATGAGCAAGAATTAGCATGTAGCACGGAGCAGATTTGATTAACTTTGAACCAGTATTTCACAGTCTTATTAGAAAGATTAAAATCATGTTGGATTTTCATATATGCAGGCAAGCTTTATTATTCCTATATGTTCATTTCATTACTAATTTTTAGGTTTTATCCATTGGAATTATGAAGTTCCAGTGTGGCAGATCACCATGACTGCAATCCAACAGCTTCGTACCTTTATGTATGCTGGGTGCTCTATGTATGCTGCATGTGTGTAACTGCCCTCCCCTGTTGCCTCCTAAGGAGTTCCCCTGGAACAGCTGGGAGGTTAAAGGCTCAAGGGCCCTTCAGCAATAACGGCATTCTTTCTGTGACATTCTCCCATCTGTTTCTCTGCGTTTCATTCAACACAGCAACACCAAGCAGTACCTAAATTAAAACAACATTTTTATTTTCCAAACCAGATATTTTGTGCAATATTTGGACAAATGTCTGTTTTAAGAAATCAGTCTGGGTTTAAAGGGATGTTAGCTTGAGAGCATTGTGGCCCGTGCACACACGCGTGGCCTTGAGTTAAGTATCAAACTTTCTCCAGCTCACTCTCTTTCTCACCACCTTCAATTTGAACGCTCAAAGCAAACCAAGCTCGCATCCAGCTGACCATTCAATGGTTGCCAGGGGCAACACCAACATGAACAGATGTGGTTTGGCTTGGCTGCCCTGTGACCTCAGTGGCCTGGGAGCCCATTGATTCAGAAAAGAGGAGAAGAAGAAGAGAGGACTAAAATATCTGAATTTTTCTGAATTTGTCTCAGTTTTTCCACTGTGTGTTTCAGGTACAAAGACCTGGTTGTCACCACTTTGGGAGACAAGAGGAAATGCTCACCAGAGGAAAGATGCCGATCAGTTCTGCAGCAGTCCAAGCTCCAGGGATGGCAGGTGTGCCCATGTGTATACGCGTGTGTGTGCACATGTATGTGAGGGGTGGAGCAGTTGAATGTGCATGCTCAGACTTCCCCCTAATCTCTGTCTCTTGTCTCTCCTTCTGACTCCATCAATAACAAAAGATTTGCCAAATGACTTAATCCCTGAAAGATCCCATGGAATCTTTGTCAACTTGGTCCAGCTGTCCCACCTCATCATCATTCTTCTCACACACACACAGCAGCAGCATGGACCCCTTCACCCCTCTCCTGTCTGCCAGACTGCTGTTGTGTCTGAAAGTGTATGACCCCACAGGTCACATTAGCTCCCGTCTCACACACGCATACACACTCCTTCACAATGCCCTGCAGACACCTTTTCACAGAACTCTGAATTACACACACACACACACACCACACTTACAAGCAGTATGTATTGGAATGAATGAATGAATGGGCGCCTGTCAGTGGACATATGTCACACCACGGCTTTCTGCACCTGGGAAAAAGTGACTCCTGTCATCCAGAAAACACCCTCAGTTCAATGTGAACGCCATGTGAACGAGCAAACGCACACTCTGCACACACTCTACACCCACTCATTATCATACATCACTGCTCTCCCATCAGTCAGCCAGCAGTCAAACTCTTCTGAGATTTGCACCAGTAAACACAGCTTCTCTCCAGGATCGGGGACGGCTATGAAATGTAGTTTGAAAAATAGGATCATGCTTTGTGTACGCGTGATCTGGACATTTTTGTGTGTTTTGTGTATAGATGGGCAGTTGTAAAGTGTTTCTAAGATACTGGCAGGCAGACCAGCTCAACGACCGCTGCTACCAGCTCCATAGGAAGATCATCACCTGTCAGAAAGGTAAAATCCACCACAAATCAACACGAATATTTGTGGATGCACGGTGAGTGGGAACATTTTGGTCAACTGACACCTCTGATGGTTCTGTCTCCCACTTTCTCATTGCTTTGTTAAAGTGCTGCGTGGTTGGCTAGCGCGCCGGCGTGTTCGCCACAGGCTGTTGTTGCAGCAGAAAGAAGAGTGCAGTGTGCAGCGTTTCCTGCAGGGGGCAGAGGATATGGGGCTGCGAACCTACGACCAGTTGGTCATCCAAAATGCCTCCGACATTGCGCGTGAAAGCGACCGGCTGCGCTGCCATGGCAACAGCCTTGGCAACAGCCCACCACTTGGTGAGAGGCCTGAGCCAGTGGGCAAGGAGGAGGATCAGCCTGTTCGGAGGTAAGTCGCCAAAAAAGCGCCAAAGATCTCGGATATGTGATGCAGGCGCCGGTGTTTTATTACCACTTGTATTACAGTTGTTCTTTTGTTGTCGACATGTGCCTCCATTCAGAATATTATTTTGGATGGTGGACTATTATTATGCCACCACATCATAAATACTTAAATCTAATTGAAACAGCAGTTTTAAAACTCACCACAATAAGAATGCAACAGACCTGTGTCTCCGGGATTATTTAGCCTGGAAAATGACAATCAGCAGTTTAGAGGATTTACGACTTTTAAAAGAATCGTTTACCTCCACAACTATGTGTGCGTGTTCATGCCTGCGTGGGCCCACGACTGTGCGGCATGTGTTTTGTGATTAATGATGTCATTGTATCCCTATGCGCCGCAGGCTTTTAATTGCAACTTTCATGATGGATCGTCAGATAATGAGCGGCCCTATCAGATTGTATTAGTATTGTGTTGCACCTATGGAATGGTATCCTTATCTCTATTTCAGCTCACTCTAACATAACATACTATAATGCCAACGGACAATGTGGGAGACTGGGGGCCTCAATTAGGAAGCTCTGAAAAGGTTATACTGTAAGAGGTCCCTTCACAGCCAACATTAACGCACAGAACAGCTGAATATGTGTACATGTGAAATTATATTTCTTCATTATTTTCATCTTGCTATGTTATAATTTTTCATAGCTCTGTCAGTGTATTCTTTTATGATGATTATGTCCTCTGTAAGTGACTTCAAGCTTGGAATGATCAAATTTTAATGTCTAATATCAAAACCCAAAATAAAATATACTGAATGTATGCACTACATATAGTAATGCACTATATCTATTTTGGAAATATGTTTCATGTTTGCTAATAAATGAGATGTTTGTTTCACAGTGGAGCACGATCTTTAAAGGCTTAAACATCAATTTTTTATTTGTAATTGAGTACAATTTACGGCAAAATGTCCAGGAATATTTAAAGGATTTGGATACATTGGATCGGTTCATTTATATTGAAAAATATTTGCTCGTCTCAAGTTTTTAAACAGTGCACATTGTAAAATTATCCATGGCTTTGCTTTATTGCTCATTTTGGTAAAAGCACAAAAGAAGCCATATGCACCTCAAGGTCACAATTTTTATTGTTATAAGCCAAGATAATGCTTATTTTGAAACAGAAGATAATCTACAATGAAGCCATGTTTTTCGTACCCCATTCAGACATTCATGTGTCCGTGACTCTTTTGTCCGTCTTTGCAGGGTTTTGGAAAAAAGTGGGAAAGTCCACGAGGGCCCCGTCAACGGCAGCAATCGAGTTATTCGCCACTTCCGCTCCAGCTCAGTCCCTATTCCCATCGTCATGGAAAACATGATCCATTCCACGGCCAGTCCATCCATCAAATCCGCCCTCCAGCAGGCAGCCCACACCACAGATGATGGGGCAGGCGGGGTAGGCCTGGCCTCTCCACGGAAGCAGCCTCCTCCCAAACCGAAGAGGGACCCAAACACTCGTCTGAGTGCATCGTATGAAGCAGTTAGCGCAGGACTGATGCTTGCTCCCAAAGAGAGCCCCACTCCAGAGGGCTATGTTTCCCCAGCTGGAAGCCCCCCTAAGTCCCAGTTGTCCCCCACAGATCCTGCAGGTAAATAACACTGCTGGCCTTAGGAGGATGCATAATCTTGATAATTGATGGCGGTCTTTTGTTATCTGAATACTGCTGGAAATTGTTTTGACCGTCTGTGTTGCTAATTGCTGCTATTCATCATTTCCTCAGCAAAACCCCGCCCCCACAGTGATGACTACACAACCATGAGGAAGGTGCCACCCCCCAAACCAAAGCGTAGTCCAAATACTAAGCTGACAGGCTCATACGAGGAGATCAACGCCGTAGCCCCCCAACTGCACCAGCTGCGCCCTGCTGATGTAAAGCTTGCCTTGCTGTCCCGGGCCGGTGGGCTGGGAGGGCTTGGTGGTCTGATGAAGAAAGCAGCCTCTGTAGATGCTCCACAGGGGTCAGCACTGAGCCTATACCAGGGGCAAGATGAGGAAGATGTGTACATAGAAATGCTGGGCTCCCAACCCCGATCTCGGAGCCTCCAGGAGCCGCCTGATAGTCCAGAGCAGGCTGACTCTGAAGCTGTTTATGAGGAGATGAAGTACTTCCTTCCTGAGGATGTTGGACTTCCTGCTACAGCGATGAGCAAGGCAGCCAAACTGGAGTCTCTAACCTTGGGTCTGGTGGGACTTGGGGTATCTCCCACTCCGAGCGGGGAGACCAAACGGATGGTTGCTCCCATGGTCATTCCAGATTCCCAGATTGCTGTTACAACAGGGGTCCCCAAAGCTCAGCACGGGAAGGATGGTGGCTGTGACATCCCCGCCCCATTCCCCAACCTTCTACCCCATCGCCCACCTCTGCTGGTGTTTCCCCCATCCCCTGTCACCTGCTCTCCAGCTTCAGACGAGTCTCCGCTCACCCCCCTGGAGGTAAAGAAGCTGCCGGTGTTTGAGACAAACCTGAACTATACGGCTGGACCAGACAGTCCTCTGTCCCCACAGTATGCTCGCCAGAGGGCTGACTCCTCCCCCAGCCTCTCTGTCCTCATGCCAGAGAAGTCCACACCTCCACTCACCCCACCGCCACCTCCTCCTCCTCCCAGTGCTCCTCCGCCCCCCTACAGACCCCCCTCACACTTCCCCTTCCCGCCCGAGGCCAACTTCCTGGCTCTGACACGAGCAGCATCTGTCACAGGGAGCACAGACTCCCCCAAATCCTCACAAAGGTCAGGTGGGGAACCACTAGGGAAGCCACCGCCCTACTCACCAGTGAAGATGTCCCGCCCCGAGCCTCGGAGAGCTCACTCGTGCTCCTCCTCGCCCCTGTTGTTCAACCCGGCCAATGGGAGACCCCTAACGAGCCCTCTGGATGAGCTCAACACCCTGTTCAGCTCTGGACGCAGCCTGCTGAGGAAGTCCACCTCTGGTCGAAAGATGAGGGATGGAGGTCTGTTACGCTCACACACGCAGTTACACTCAGAAACACAGCAGCAGAGTAGAACACATGCACTGGTTCTAACAGACACGCCATACATTCCTCCAAACATTATTTTCACTTATTTCAATCACGTGTCCGTGATTATCATCACTGGGATAATGTTGATAATATCCACCTGAAACATCATCATATGCTTAGTTATAATTTTTCGCCATGCGCTATAAAACCCCACCTGATGTGTGTGTGTATGTGCGTGCACGTGAAGCCATTACATGTTCTATCTCCTGTGATGAGCTCATGATCAAAGTCTGAGTCTGGTCTGTGTGGGATGATGTATGGGGTGCCGGGTGATTACCTTCTGAGCAGCAGGAGTAGTGCAGGGCTGAAGGTAAGTAATATACCACCCTTTATACTGTATGTGCGATTGTGGGTGTGGGTGCACTGATATGATCCGTGTGTTTGAGTGGTCGGTTGTTGAGATGCACCTGCACCCCCACGTCTCTTAAGTCCCCATTTTTACATTTGGAAACTTAATTTAGATGTTGTAGCCCTCCAGCCTCTTTGGCCCACTTGAGGCAGCCCATTTGTTACAGTCTCCCGTGCGGTGCCCTTTGGTTGCTGCAGCTGCCTTCCAGCACGTTAGCTAATGAGCAAGCGGAGGTAGCCCACTTAGCTTTGCACTGCACTGTAAGTATGATATAGGTGTGCCGGTGCGTCTACATGCAGGGCACACGCGGACCCTGACTTTGATACAAAGGTTGACCTTCGCAAAAGCAGGGCAAGTGTATTTATCACTCGTAATCGATGAGGTGGACGGGTCTGCGAGCCACAGTTTTGCATTACAATAACATGTTGGAAGGCTTTTTGGAATGTATTTTACGTTCAGAATTTTCATTCAACAATGCAACACAAATGTCTAGAAGCGCGGCTCCATGATAGGGAGAAGCGCTGCAAAGTTGCTAGATGATGCGATAACAATACATGATGCGATAAGTCATAAATGAAGTTGTGCAGTATTGTGTTGTCTCCCAGTTTTATAGCATAAAAAGACTGGTTATAGTGCAAACTTTACGCTACTAATCACAGACTATATTTATTTTGCATTCAGCCTAAATAAAGTGAGCGTTCATGTAAACATCATGTAGTTAAGCATCACAACAGAGGATCACCCAGTACACTACCAACTCCGCTATCATAATCTCAATGACTAATTTAATACATTTATTACATAATGTACTCCTGATAAAGACGTGTTACATTGTACATACCTACTTTATAGGCTCATGACAGCGTACGGATCGGCATTGTCCCGCTCTGTTTTCCTCTATCTGAGTCTCTGTTTCCTTAAAGTGTATTAGTAGTGGCCATGTTAATAATACATGAGCAGTAGAATGATGAGGATGGGTATGAAATATTAAACAGCTCACTCATGTTCTACAGAAAACAATGTTACGGCCCAGTAGTATGGCATCAGACACAACACGCTGGACAGTTAATGATAAACAATATCTGTAAAGAATAATGATCAAATATTTGCCATTGATGTCAGCAGTCTTGCTGTTGGCTCGCAGCGATCTGGATGTGCTTGCTTGTGTGGTTATGTCATGCTGCTATAACAGGGACATGGTCAAGGGTCAACAGGCTAAACTCCTTATAAGAGAGAATACGAGAGCAAATGCACACGCTGACGCATTTTCCTCACGTGAGCCCTGGAGCTCGACTTGTCGCCGGCACCCGTACCTGCGCAGGAAATGCCCTGACTTCATGGAAACAGTCTGTGTGACGGTGGAAGTCAGCAATGGGGTTCACAACCTCACTGTTATTTTGAGTGGGCAAAGCGAGGCGGCGCTTAGATCAGAGATACAACAGATGCCAACGGGCTTAACAGGACGGCCTACTTCCGTTGACTGTGGGCTGTTAAATGACCGAGTGTGATACCTGACGCTGTGGGGGAGGCCAGGGGTTACGGTTGCTATCCCAGACATCTCTGTGAAGAGCAGCTGCCTCTCTCTCCTCCTCTTCTTCCTCATCCTCAGGGAACGGGAAAACCACAGGAATGACAGGGGAAGAGGGCAGGTGGTCTTGGCAGGCTTTGAGTCACTGTCACAAGACACCGCCAACTTCCACAGCAGCACACAAACTCTGCCCAGTCTGTCCTCATTGCAGTCTTCATTTTACAAATCCAAGCACTCAACACAGCTCATCTCCTCTTCAGTGGACCCCCCCGCCGCCCACCCCCTTGCCTTTTCTCTCTCACAAACACCCTCATACTTCATGGGACCTACAGTAGAGGGTGGTAAGTCTATATTTAGGCATCCTGAGACCATGCAGGGATCAGAAGTCACACATTCTCAATTGTGGAATGTCAGCTGATGAATTCCCATTCACACACCCACGCACACATGCAACCACAAGCATGTGCGCACATAAACACACTCGCTCGTTCTGTTTGTGAAAGCATGTGAGCCCTGAGGCGTAGTTCCAGGGGTAGAGGCAGGTCATGTGGAGTCACCTTCCTACCGACCAGGGCTGAATGAATAAAACCGTGACGACGAGGGTAGATCCACAGCATGGAGTCGAGGAAAAAAATCACGGGAAATGAAATTCTGCACATTTTCTTTGTGTGTTCTTGCTAATGCTTCCGTGCCTGTGTGTCCACGGGTAAAAAAAAAGCTAGAAAGGAAAATTCCTTTCATCGCAAAGCAAAATGAGAGACGGGCCACAAGACCTTGAATCTGGCTTCAGACTTAGCATGCTCACCCAGTTTCTACTTGAGCTTCCGAGATCTTCCAGTTTCCTCCCACTGTCCAAATTTTCAGCTCTGATTGATTTCCACTCATCAATAGTTTGTGGACATCGCTGGCAAACACCCAGATTGGAGGCAAAGAAGCAATCTGGGAGACGAGCCGATGTGTCACAAATCACAGCATCGATGAGCCACGGTCAATCAGCGCTCAAGACACAACGGGGAGGAGTTCTGCCACAGAATATGAGGAAACATGACCCATATTCCTTTCATTGGCCTCCTTTTTTTTGTGTGTGAATGTGCATATTGTGAAAGCTATAGGAATCAGATGGCTTTGAACGGTACATGGTGTGTTCGTGACCTTATGTGAAACTGTGAACTGGTTCTCCTGTGTGTGTGGCAGCCCTATGATGGGTGCACTCTTACTGTCACCCAGTGAAAGCTGAGATTGGTTTCAGCCCCCTGTGACCCTGTTACAGAGAATGGAAAACGAGGCTAGCCGCATTGCTAAGCAATTAGCTCCACCCCACAAACACATTAATGATGCTATTTATGATATAGGCCCACCTTCTCTTAAAATCTGATATTCACCATATGATACATTCACTGATTGCTGCATTTTTTTCTGTATTCTCTGCAGGATTCAATTCTAATATCAACCTTCCAGGTCGGGAAGATTGTGGATCTGCTCCCACCTCACCATCTCTGCAGCTACAAGACAAGAATGCTAACAACCACAATCCCCACTCGCCAAGCCCGGCACCGGTGGAAAACGGAAACCAGATCTCTAACGGTAACACGGAGCGTATGTTACAGTCACAATGCAACAATAGAACAAACATATTGGCTCTAAAACCGTTGTGTGTTGTCGTATATTGGTGTGTCTACAACTAAATTATGGACTCAGGATTCTGGATAGCAGCCATTTGTTAATATTTAAATGCACAATATGATGATACTACAGCAAACATCCCATTAATTCCATCCACGTGTACATCTTAGTTTGTATTGTTGCCAGCTACAATATATAACTCCTTTAAAACACCGTTTTTGTAGAATTTGCAAAATGGAGTGCTCTATGATCATATATAAATACCATGTCTCTGTAGCGCCTCCTTCTGATCAGGGGAAGTTTTTGAGCCGTCCAAAAATTCCCAACATTTACCACAACGGCAGTTGTTCCCTGAATTGTCAATCAGGTCTCGTGTTCCCAGGTGGGAGGAGTTACCATTCCACCAACTCCACAGTGGAACAGATTAATCTCCATGAAGTCAAAAATCTGTAACGTGCACGGAAATGCACGCCATTCATTTTGCACCACTGACATTTCCCCATGCAATGAAAAAAAATCTGTGTGGCAGGATAAGCTGTTACTTTCCCATTTCTCTCACGATCTCATGTCAGAATGTAGTCACACGCTCACTCAAATTCATCTAAGAGGTGTCTGTTCTAACTGCACCGCACAGGAGACAGGTGCTGAAAAGGGGGAGGAGAGCGTGTAAAGAATGACAGACGGAAGGAAGGAAATAGCTTGACACGATAGATTGACCAGTGAAATGAGGAAATGCGAGCAGCGAGTTATTAACACCTAAAGCTTTCAACTGCAGCAGGCGAGAGAGAGAGAGATTACCATATTCCTGTTGAATCTCAGAGAGACTGACAACCACTATACAGTGTCTTTCATTAATGCTTCTTACTGCGAGCCAGCAGATTTTTCAACCCCTCTGCTCATCGCTTGTGAATGTCTGAAAAGTGAGAGATGTGTGTGTGGGAGGACGTGGTCTCGCTTCTCAGTGTGCTGTTGTTATTGTGCATTCAGGTTTGCTGGACGATGAGAGCCACAGCAAGTCAAACTCGGCGGGCTCCGCCTCTCTGCACAGACACATGGACAGTCATCATACTCAGGTAAACACACACATGCAGATAACTCAACCCGCATACACACAAATACACAAATACATTACCCAGGAGGAATAGGAGTGCAGTGATCATTCCACTAGAAGTGACAACACGTGTAACTTTCGTCTCTAATATCATTTCCAGTTGCCAGTACAAAGCACAAAGGATTGTAACGCATGCACGGCTGCTTTTCACATCCAGCATGCTGCATGCAGAGGTCTGGTGAAACAGATTTTAAATTGGAGGGGTGTGGTCTTTATTGTCGTCTCTGTCAGTGACTTTACTCATCTCAATATCTCTATTTATAAGCACATAAAGTTTCTTATGGGCTCCTACTGACTTGCTGGCTATAATCAATCCAGTACATGTACACATATATATATATATATATATTCAGTATATACTGTATATATGGTCACATTGAATAATGATTATCTGACCTTTGGTCTAAAGATTTTTCATTGTATTATAACTGAACAGCAGTACAACAAATTGTTTATGTGATTTACTCATTAACCTTCGCATTAACTTAAAGTCTGAGGTAACCATCAATGGGTCCATCTTGCTAAAGTTTTATTTGAATTTATTTATATGAACCGTTTAAAATCAAAGATGTCACAGTTTAAGAAAATGAGTGATGTATGAGAACTGAGAAGGAGAAGATAAGATTTTTTAAATGCCTTTTCTATGTGGTATACTTAAGTATTAATATGTTTAATTATTAATGTGAAAAGGCCCAGTGTTTGAGGGATTTCAATTTTCCGATTTCCCCTGAATGCATCTCGATACTTTTGACATTTTTGCGAACTACAGTATGTAATTGAAAATAAAATACATTGTTAATGAAGATGAACCCATTCGCCCAGAGTTTAAGAGGTTAATGGAGAATTTTGCGTAATAGTGCGTTTCACTTTTCAAATAAGAGGCTCTATGTGAATCCTAGTTTGGGGGATCAGGTAAGGGTTGAACACGTTCATACAGTTAAACATGGCCGTTCGACAGATGCTGCTTAAAAAAAATCCCATTTATCCTCAGCTCAGTGGAGAGTGTTTTACTGACTTCTGCACTATAATTAGCACTATGTTCAGCATTCATTAGTAATCACAGATGTACCTCAGATGTCCATCACGTGCTGAGTGCTTGATAATTAAATTACCAAATTATTTGCCGCAGTACTTTGTGCTGAAAACAGAGATTTACTGACATCTTACCTCACATAACCTCATTTAAATGAGTTTCTCTCCATTGGAGAGAGCACAGGTAATACAGCAGAGGTAATCTATGCTGTAAAAATGTACCCATCAGCGCTTCTAATACCTGTGACACACACACAAGCACACATACGCACACACAAGAAAAGCACTTCTGTATCAGGCTTGAATTTTGTTTTGGTTTTCGTTGTCATTTTGAGCGAGCCAGAAAGTGGCTTCCTTTGAACAACATGTCATGTGAGCTTTCTCCGCTGAAGACAGGTGTACGGTTACGGGATTGAATTTAATGTCCTGCATCCATGTAAAAACACCCCCTCACACACAAACACACACATGCACAGCTTGTATATATGCGATCAATAAATTCCGATAACCAAGCGGAAATCATCTTGAGTATCCTGACAAATACCAAAGAGCCTTTTTCCAAAATGAAGGCGCACTTGCTCAAAGAGAAATGATAAGCAGCCCTACGATTCGAGGTCTAAATAATTCAAATTAAGTCGCGAGCCCCTAGCGAGGGGAGAGTTTGATCACGCTCATGACAGACATGGAATACAAGACCCCTGTGGAGCGATTCAGTCACAAGTGAGAGACAGCGAGCGCACATCACCCACCCCTGTCCCTTTATTACACACAGACATCCAAGGTCACTCCTACACCTTTGTTGGCCATAAAGAAAACAACATCTTTTGTTATAATATAAGAATTGGCTTGATAGATTTATAAATGTATGAATTTTTTTTAAATTTTTTTTACCACTTAAATGCATATAAATTGCTTGATAATTTGTTGTACCAACAAACCATTCGAGGTTATTTTAAAGTACTTTGGAAACATGTAAAGGGATTTTTCATAATAGTAACCCATTAATAATGAAGCAAACTGCACAGAAAAGACATAACAACACACAATAACTCTCACTTTTTCAAGCGATTCCATTTCTGATTTTCCTTAAATTTATCTTTATTGAGATTTCCCCCAGAATGCACCCTGAAATATTTGGAAATATTTTGTCTTATTAAGATGAGCCCATTAGTGGTTACCTCAGTGTTTAAGAGGTTATGGGGGAAAATCACTATCAATGAGAGATCGCAAATAACAAACATTCTATACAATTCTCCCTTTCATACACATACTCAGACATACAGTTGATAAGCTTCGATAACAGAAGGCACACACACTCAGACGCACAAAAACACACAAGTCACGTCATTTCTCCCTCTCTGAGTACTCCCTGTCTCCTGATGCCAAGATCAAGTCTACAGGATTATCCCTAAACTGGAAATGGTATTTTGAGGCGATCCATTGTCATAATAATCACTGATATACAGCACAGATGCTCCATCCCTAAATTTGATATATATTTATAAATAGCAATTATTCAGGATTTAGCTGATTCTTGCTGGTATGGACCCAGGAAAAAATTCACAACATGGAAATGGATCCAGAGTGACTGTTTGAGTCTTTTTACAGTGATTGATTGGCACTGTCAGTGAGTGGTGCATGAAGCGCCAAAGCACACACTGACCCAGATTCACAGCAGTTAAGGACACACCATTCATAAGAGAGATGGGAAGGCATGCCGCGTACCAGCTCCATAGTTGGTTCAAAGATGTTTCATTCTTTCTGTGTGTTAGTGTGTGTGTGTGTGTGTGTGTGTGTGTGTGGTGTAAAAAAACTGAAAGGGCCAGCACACCCTGTTCAGGGTCAGCTTAGTTTTTAGGCTTTGACAAACTACCAAGCACATTTCAGGTTCAAATATATTTTCCAAGGTTTTTCTTTCAATATGTGATCTATGAAAACAAAAAGTACTATCCCTCCATCTTTCTCTCTTTCCCTGTCTCTCTCTGACTGTAATAAGCTTGATTTTTGGCTGTCACGTCCTCCTCCCTCCTTATCTTTCAGAGGGCTCATCTTAACTTCTCTCCGTTCGGTGCGGGGGCTGCCCTCTAATGCAGCGAAGGGGCAGGGGGTTCACTGGAAGCCCCATCCACATGTAGGGATGCGGTGAGTGTGTACCATCCCTCACTGCTCTCCACCGTCAATGGCAGTGTTTTTCATCATCTGCGATGGGACCCAGATTAGATTGTGGCGACACGATATTGGCCGATCAGTGTGTCCTCACTTAAAATATAAAAAGCAAAAGTTGTCCCTATTCTCTTAAACATGTGGGTCCTTGGGGAAAGAGAGACTGAAAAACCGCTGCCTTTCCAGCTCATCATCTCAGCTTTGCCTGCTTCCGTCCTTATTGTCGGGGTCGTCCTTTCCACACTGGTCCAGGATCAGATTAGCTAACCACCCTCTCCTTGTTTGGTCAGATTTGGGGACATAGTCTGATCCTTGACTCAGTGACTCTGGATTACTTTATACTTTGTTTGTTTGTTCCTTTCTTTCATCTGTGGAAAGAAAACTGCAGCTCTTATATGCATCACCGTGACAATGAGAGGTCAAATCTTTCCTTCACATTTGAGGTTGTCAGCATTCTTCAGAAAGTTTATATCTGTTTATGTATGTATGATTTTTTTCATTTAATTATTCAGGTATTTTGTTACCTAGTTACCATATATATTTATTTTTTTGAAATGATTACTTGTTAGTACATATATTACCACACCAGGTATGGATCCTTATTAGGATATGTACCAAATTACACCGACATATTATTTTGTTTCCGTCTCTGGAACCAGAACCAAAGAGTGTTCCTCCCCAGGCCACGGTCCACACTTCCACCCAGTTTCACTAAAAATGGTTCATAATTTTTTAAGTGACTAACCAACAGACGCAGATCTTCTTGGAGGAGGTATAGATGATATGTGTTTGATAAGTGGTACCTTCGCGTAACACCAGCTTACAGTATAACCACCTTGTATGCTGTCCTTGGATTAGCGTTGTTTAATGCGCAGAGAAATGCACACACATATCAAACGCGTGTGTATTTAATTGCCAAGAGGAGCTGCAGTTTTCAGTGTTAATCGTGCGGTGGTGTTTCATGTCTCTGATATTTCCTAACTTTACTAATTTGCTGTTTTGTCTGGAACAGGCCCATGACCATGAGTTCATTCAAGAGATGGGAACAAATCCATGACCCAGAATGACATTCAATTAGCTGCATTCCAAACTGTGTTGATGTAGGATTAGCAGATCTAACGGGATAGATGAAAAGGAAAGGATGGATAAAGAAGAGGGGGTGGATGGATCGCTCAAGAATGAATGGACTCCCTTGTTTTGATTTTGTTTCTGTAGACATTAGTCAACTGCCGTCTAGACTAATAATAAAAAGAATAGATGGACTGTCTGTTTGCTTTTTCCCACTATCGGCTTTGATGGTATAGTGATTAATTCTCCTTTGTTTATCCTCTGGGACAAAGTATAGGGCAGGTTGTGGTTTGGCAGAACTGATGATCCTTTAAGTGGGGGAGGGGAAGACAACAATGCTGTGAGTGTGATACTTAGAATAATTACAAGTAAAGATGGAACGACGCAGACCGGGTGACAGTCCGTCCATGAATCCTTCCTGTCTTGCTTTCCAAAGCTTTGCCAGGCTTCAGCCATGTTAAAATATCCTGCCAGGCTGTGTGTGTGATCTCCCCGTGTAACCAGGCCTTTCCTGTGAAATTCCCAGGAGCTCATTGATAACCATCACCACATCGCACTCTGTCTCCCATTCTTGCTTTTCCTGCTTCCTCTCCTTCCTTCCAGAGACCTTTATTAGTAGGTCGTCCGGTGTGGCATTACTGAGTAACTGCCCAGGATTAGTAACAAACTATCCCACAGCGAGCTCAGGTGCTTTTAGAGACCAGCTGAACACGAAGGCGTAGGATGGGTATTGATTTATGTCCCGTTAGTGTTTGTGTAAATGAGATGGAGATGCTGAGGAACTGTATGTAAACACACGCTGATGGATGGTATCAATCAGAAAACATATTGTTTCGTCCCTTTGACATTTGTGTGTGCGTGGGTGTGTGCGTGTGTGTGAGTGTGTGTGTGTATTTATAGTGATGGAATGTATGTGTATCTTTGTGTGTTGACATTACCACGACTCACCTGTGACATCACCATAACATCACCATAGTATCACCCATTAATTAGCATATTGATTTTATTATTGGCTCCTCCCACCCAGCATTGCTACCACTTAAAGGCTGACTGACGAGTCCTTTATACGCTTTAAACTAAACAACATCAATCATTAATTATTTATTTGTTCTTATCATGTTGAATGCTTGTTTATACAGTATTACTCATGTAAACAAACAATTAGATTCAACTGAGAAACAAACTAAATACCAATTTGTTCATCATAACTTTGCAGGATGTGTGAATAAACCTGAATGAATGTATTAACCCCTTAAATGCTGGTAAATGAATTGGTAACACTTTAGTACTATAATGCCATAGAGTACGCTACAATAAATATTTTAAAAAAACCTAAAAAATTGTAAAATCCAAAATTCTACAAATGATACAATAAAATCAATTTATAATAAAACTTACTTTAAATTCTGCCGTTGTGTTGGGTATTATTTTATAGAGAATTGCATCCTGAAATATTTCCTAGAAACTTTTCCGTTCATTTCAGCTGATTCCGTCGAGTTTTAAGAGGTTTAACAGATGTTATTTTGGTTTTTTAAGAAAATAACATTTCTTCTGGTGATTGAAGACCCACAGAGTGCATAAATGTCATCTTCCAGGGTTGAGACACGTTGTTCCCATTTTTAAAAATGTCATGAAACTAATAACCGTATACACATCATAAGATTTATATATTTTGATTTTTTTTTTAATACTGCATTTCACCAGTATATTAACCTTACTTATCCATGTACGAGTAGTTCTGCCTTGGAATGTGGACTGTAGTTATTTTAACTTTAATTATTTATCGATCATGTCATCTCTGCTGGCCAGTGTGTCCTCACATGAGAGAGATTTCCCTTCGTTGGCCTTTTGGCTGCATGAAATACAGCAGGGGAAACTTTTAAATGACACATTTCATCCCCTGCTTGGCTGATTCAAATGTAAATTTTACACTCCAGTGTGAGGCAAACATATTTTCCAAATGCAGTAATATCTTGACTTTTTCACCTGATGCTGTGCTCATAATTTGAAAATGAATATTTACTATTCAAGACGCAAACTATGAATCTCTGAAATTGGGATATTTCAAATTGAAAAATAAGTGCCGTTTTTGAAAAAGCAACTTCGTAGGGTCTTGAATTTCATATTTAACGGAGAGCCAAGAATTGGAATTGGCAATGGTATATCAGATGCTGACCATTGCCCTGTGTGTGTGTGCGCGTAAGCACGCACATGCATGTGTTGCAGAAGGACATGGTGTTCCTGCTTGTCTGCTGTTCCAGTAGCCAGTGTTCCTGGCTGGCGTCAGTGCAGAGAATAGCCTGGCAGGAAGGTGTAAATTATGGAGTAGGTCACTGAGCATTGTGCTTCTGCTGGCAATCAATCTGTGTGTGTGTAGGTGTGCGTCTGTGCGCGTGTGTGTGTGTGTGTCTGCATTTCTCCAGATGTGTGTGACTCCCAAGTATGTTATGTGTGTAATGTGGATTGATCAGTGTCCCTGTGTTGTCATTGAAAGTGTGCATATTTGGTGTGACTGGCTGTGTGTGTGTGTGTGGCTGTGCGTGTGTCTGTGCATGTGACTGCTTGGCCTGAATACCCAGAATGCATCATGGTGAACTGTATAATCAGCAATATGCAGGGAAAATGTTTATTAGTTCAGCTGATTTTATTTTGCTCGCTGCTTCAAGTCCTGCAAAGCTGGAAGACAGAGGAGGGAGAGGCCCTCGTGGAGTGGGTGGGTGTGTGTGTGTGTTTTGGGAGGTTGTATTCAAGGCTTAATCTTTACATTCGTGATTGGAATGTTCCCCTGAATGCATGTGTTTTAGAAGGAGCGACGCATAGAAAAAATGTAATTGCTGCAATCTCAGCGTTGATGAGCATGTTAGCCCTCATCTCTAACACAAGGGAACGCTTCGCTCTTTGACAACCAATCCTCCACCTCCTAATCTGGTATGGATCACCAGGACTCCACCGGTCCAACCGCCGCTATTACCAACTGAGGAAGATTGGAATTTCTGTCAGATTGATTTACCGAGGTATTGACTAGCAGATGACTGATGCTGTCCTCCGCGTAGACTGACGTGCATGTGCCTGCACGTGTGTGTGTGCGCGTACCCGTGTGTGTTTCCCCTGCGTGTCTGCGAGAGAGTGTCTTGAAGTCCTCACTGCTGAAGGGTCCCTACTGTAATTCAGCAGCACATCTCCCCCCCTCATCTCCTGCCCTTCTTCCTCTTGATGTATGGAGAGTCCAGCAACACAATATGGAAATGAAGTGTTGTTTAAGCTGTCAGTCAAAGGAGGGATTCCCCTCACCGCTGCCTCCTGTCCTGCATGTCTCGTGAGATGGCAGAGTGTCCCTGTGAGATTCATCTCTGTCTTACCCATTAGAATGATTCAAGAGAGAAACTGGCCCACTGTGGGGGAGAAGCTCAACACGATGATTATTGCCTGTTTCAAGATGATGGATCAGGCCGAAGTGGGTCCTGTTTTTTTCTGGCTCCGTAGGTGTCTGCGCGGGTGATTTACATCTCTTTTATTTAGCGTGCTCGGGCAGTTAGATCACACTGGAACTCGTATGTTAATACTGTCCTCCTCTTTTGCATCAAAATCGTCACATTTCATCAGGAATCCTCCTCCCATATCAGATGGCTGCTGCTGCACCCATTGATCTGTCCAGACCGTATGGATTTGAATGTAAACGTCCTCTAATCTCCCTTCATCGCTCTCCTCTCCCCCCTTCATCACTGCCCGCAGGTGATCCAGCGGATTCGCGTGTGTGACAGGGACGACAGCGCCGCCCTGGGGGAGCTTCTGCGATGGAAACGAGCGCAGTGTGAGGGGCGGGGTGAATGGAAGCATCGTCCCGCTCGGTCCCCACCCCTGCCCCCCACGCTGCTCTGGACCAACAGAAAGGCCTCTCCATGATGGATGTCCCCCAAACACACACACACACACACACACACACTGTCATTTCAGAAACAGTGAATGTGGACCAAGTAGCCTGTGCCCAGGGATTAGGCCGAAGCCTTAAGCCCCAAAGCATGAGCCTCATCCCTGGACTGAAGGTCCTTCCTCTGCCCCCGGACTTGGACTGTGAAGGATGTCCTTTAGAAAACATTTACAAAGCCCCAACCAACAAGATGGTGGAGGGGGGGGGAGGGTTTGTGGTGGCCAACAAGTGACATTCACAACACATAGATTGAGTAGAACCATTAAAGGTTTAGGGGGAGCTGTAGGTGTAAGGGATTTATTGGGCGGAGGATTCATTTTTCCTGGTTGTCTCAGTCTGCCTGTATCTTGGCCGGTCCTCTTGTACAGCTGCACACAAAGGAGCTCCACCCCAGGTCACGGCGCTGATTATACCGTGCGCGCTGATCTGCGTTTCCCCCAAGAGCGCTTGTGACCGCCGCCCTCGCCCACCCCCGACCCCGCCCTCAACCTCAGCTTAATTTGAAAGTCCAACGCCATTGGACGGCTCCATTTTTAAGCATCACAATCTGGCCCGGTCATGGGACGTTTTCAGCTACGCGGCTCCCACTCGGCCTCTCATTACCGGGGCTGTAAGTGCTACTGCGGCGTGGGCGACAATGGGCCACGGGGTCAGGGTGACCCCGGAAATATCCCAAGGTGCACCTCTCTTCCCTGCTGTTGCCACCATCGTTTGAGTTCAGCGCAAAGAAACAAAAGTGGACAAAAACAGCCTCCGGCCAAATGCGAACTGTACTGCACTTACCTTTACTATGACGAGGGGATCCAACCAAATCTGTTTCTGTTGAAGTCAAGTAAAGACGAAGCCTCCGTCGGCAGGAAGATCACGCCCTGTGCCAAAGTGACGCCACATCAGGAAGATTTGTCTGAACTCACGTGTAGTTATCCAAACATGTTGATGTATACAGTAGTAGTAGTAGTAGTATATATATACTGTATATACATAGACAGAACAGATGACTTAAATGACCAAATGACAGCGGTTCAGTGATGAGCCAACGAACTCGTTCCGAACACATCGAAAGAACGTACAGTTTGAAGAAAAAAAAAAACATCGATAGACTTGAAACGTAGCGGTTTAACTCTCAGTGTGTCTCGTCAACATGTGAACAGTTTGACGTGTTCCGTGTTGTTCAGGAGACTGTGCAGAGCTCAGGAACTCACGCACAGATGAACTCAATTATTGTACAGACTCAACCACATGCGTACATGCCCATCGCCTCCCATGTCAGACCTCCGCTGTCCCCACTTAACCCCAGCGAACCGCCCCCCCCTTTGGATCCCACGCCCACTCACAATGGATAAGACCGGTGCTACGGGTGTTTCCATGGTAACCACTCTGTAAATATTGACCGGTGTTGTATGTTTTTACTTTTATTACAGTAGAAAAGCACAGAGATTGAAATGCGAGGGAGACAAGATAATACTGTCTACGATGTTGATACAGAGATTTAAGAATGTCTTGGGTTCGATGCAATGATTGAGGTAAAGAGAAGAGGTTTATTTTAAAATGTGAATATCTTTTTTCCAGAATGATTGTCTATGGCTATGAAAGTCTTTATACTCTATTTAATATGACTTGTTTTGCCCTACTTGACCTTACTGTTCTGTTCCTCCGACGCAAGGCAGATGTTTTCATTGTATATGGATGTTCTATTGCACAATGTGTACGTTGCGTGGTGTTGACTCCTGTAATGGGCTGGGCGTGTCCCGACAAGCTGTTTGATCTCTAACGATCGGCCTGAATTGTACGAGCCACGAAATATCAATAGCGCCGATTGATTTCTCATTCGCACTGATCACCCGCAATGTGTCTGATTGATTCGGCCGTAGGAATTAGCAGCGCCATCGCGAGATCGACCTCGGTCGCGGCCGGAACGTGGAGCGGCGCCAAAATCAACGGGGATGAGGTAGAGACGATTGAAACGCGGAGAGGAGACGGCAGATCGGCCGGATGACGGAGTGAACGCGTGAACGCAAAAGTCAATTTTCTTTCTCTGCCTGTGCACATTGATGGAAACCCTGTGTAGCTTAACGCTGAAAACATGTGGCTGTATTTTCAGAGCGTCTGGCTTACTGTGATTGTTGTCTGTAGAAATGTATGCAGTCGATTTATTTTTTCTTCTTCTTTCTAATGAAAATGCAGCATTTCTGATGAGGTGGCGATTTGGTCCAAGGATCGCACCTCGTGCGCTACGATTGGGTTTGCATGAGTAGCGACGTTTCCTCGTGGTGTGGCTCAGCTCATTCACACCAAGATTTAAAACCCACATCTTGATCAATCAAACAAACGGGCACTTTTCACACCTACGTGGTTTAGTCTGGTTCAGTCGGACCGCGGTGCACGTCCCCCCTTGGTACTGTTTGTTAGAACGTGTCGGAATACTGCGATCTCAATTGGGTATGGACCAACGCGTCCGAGCAGTTTGTTTTTATTCTTTGTCTCTGGTTCCACTATGATAATTGATTTGTATACAATCATGCAACTACTTGAGATGCTGAGGGACGCCATGACAAATGACCATCACGTGATCGATTTCTAGCATCGTGATTTGTCAGGTGAATGGGTACGGATCCACCGCACAGATCTGCTTTATCAACAAGCTCTAGACAAGAAAGTCTTGCATACTTGTGCTTGTTGGACATGTTAGAAACTATTTTTAACTGTTGTGGATGTGAGTACTGACTCAGCAATGTGGTGCCGGAACAAGAAAGTACAGATTGATAAAAGCAGAGAGTGTTGTGGTTAATGTTGATTCAACTCCGCCTTTTGTGACCCTCAACTTCATTAAACACACGCGGTTAAATGGGGCGTAACGCATCAAGCTTAGGTAACACGTCTTTTATAATCATAATAATTACCATTGACGATTTCATCCATTGTCCAAACCGGCTTATCCTTTATTATTATGATTATTATCCTATAACTATTCTGTATTACACATATTACACTCATGTTGGATTTTCTCTCTCCCCAGGCTTTTCTGACCAATTAGCCGAGCGAGCGTTCGCGCAGCGTTTCTACTGTTCGGATGTTCGGTTTTGCTCTTTTTTCCAAACCGCACCAAGGGGTGAGTGCAACTCGTAACAATTCCGTCTCTGATTCCAACCAGAATAAACAAACTACAGGTCTGACGATGCCCTTAATCCCAATGAAGGAGAGTTTAGACGCTCCGTCAGTATCAGCAGGGTTCAGGTTAGCCTCGTGCGTTGTCTACATTACGTGTCTTTCCTGCTTTTATGAAATGCGATGACTTGTTTTCATCCCATTTATAGAAGGAGCCAGTGCTTCTTTTTTATCTTTTTTTTTTTTTTTTTTTTAACCTTGC
>OMNV01017479.1:3787-19085 GCA_900303265.1 Brotula barbata
TGATGGATTATTGATGATGGATGGATGATGGATGGATTGATGGATGATGGATGATGGATAGATGGATGTAGGATGATGGATAGATGGATGTAGGATGATGGATGATGGATGATGGATGTAGGATGATGGATGGTGGATGTAGGATGATGGATGATGGATAGATGGATAGATGGATGTAGGATGATGGATGATGGATAGATGGATGTAGGATGATGGATAGATGGATGATGGATAGATGGATGTAGGATGATGGATGATGGATGATGGATGATGGATGATGGATGATGGATAGATGATAGATGGATGTAGGATGATGGATGATGGCTAGATGGATGTAGGATGATGGATGATGGATGTAGGATGACGGATGATGGATGATGGATGATGGATAGATGGATGTAGGATGATGGATGATGGATAGATGGATGTAGGATGATGGATGGATGGATGATGGATGATGGATAGATGGATGTAGGATGATGGATAGATGGATGTAGGATGATTGATGATGGATAGATTAATGTAGGATGATGGATGATGGATGTAGGATGATGGATGATGGATGGATGTTGGATGATGGATGGATGATGGATGGATGATGGATGGATGATGGTTGAAGGATGGATGTAGGATGATGGATGGATGTTGGATGATGGATGGATGATGGATGGATGATGGTTGAAGGATGGATGTAGGATGATGGATGGATGACGGATGTTGGATGATGGATGAATGATGGTTGATGGATGGATGTAGGATGATGGATGGATGATGGTTGATGGATGGATGTAGGATGATGGATGTGCTGACTCGTCACTTACTCCGCCCACATATAAACATGTAGGTCGTGTGCTCTCCTTGTGTAGCTTTGAACTGATTCATGGTGGATACAGTGGAGTGGATGCAGAGGTTCAGATCAGGGCTGAGGTGAGGCGGACCAAGGAGGTTATCTTAATATGTAAAAGGCTGTAACAAGAGAAAAAGGGAAGCGTGAGCAAGGCCACTGATGGCAAGATGATCACGGGGAGCCAGGTGAAGACCGGAGGAAAGTGGGGACACGAGGAGGGAGGGAGAGGTCTGATTGACAATTTGCATCCTCTTCAGAGGGTATCAGGGGACATGATTGAATCCAGTCAGGCTGAACCCATTAGGGTAGCGCTGCTGTCGGAGGCCGAGGAGAAAGTCATTCAACGGCACCCAGTGTCTGCTCTTCACCGCTCCCTATTTATATTCATGCTGGGCTGACTTATTGAGGGAGAAGAGTGAGGGAGAGAGAGAAGGAGAGAGAGAGAGAGAGACTGAGGCAGGCCTTGTCCATCTATCCATTTACTATTTGTGAGGGCGTAAAGTTCCTACTGGTGCCAAGATCGCTCACTTAACCTGGGTGCAAGTGATTCCATTTGCATGTGATTTTCATGGGTCAATATGTCTATAAATTGGATTCAAATTGTGGACATGTAAGTCTCAAACCACTTAAAAGCTGTGGGAAAAGCCATTTAAATGCTCTGGCAAAAGTGCCGTGGATATTTGCATTTTGAGCAGTGGAACGTGTCTCCTCTCATTAGTTCGCCTTGACACCGTTGCCATGACTGAAACCTACCCAGCGTGTTTCCGTGGAGGACGGCCGCAGCAGAAGACACACATTGTCCTCCAAAGGTTTTGTTTGTACCTCTCATTAGTTCCTCGGGCACAATGAACACAGCCCAGAAATACAGCTGAGATAATCGCTGCGGCCCAGGGACGCCAGCAACAGGTCTTGACACCTGTCCCACCCCTCTTGTCTCTCGTCTCCACAAGCAGATCCAGAGCAGCAGAGAATTTGACTTGATGACAAAGGAGGTGCAGTGCTGTGGAGATGCTACCTCGTGTCACCATTTATCTCTCAAACACAGCACCACACGCCCACAGCTACCGCGCTGCGGTAAACCACGTTTGTACCCGAGTGTCAAAGTTTGTGTGAGCGGTGACGGATTGAGAATCAACATTATTTAACATTACGTTTCTTCGTAAAACCTTGGACTGCTCCTTTTTGGAAGCAGTGGGACACTGATATTTAGATAAGACCGTATTCAAATCTGCCTTTCTACCGGACTTGGCCTGTGCGGCTGGTTTCACAGGAGCTGCCACGGCGCCACGAATCTACTTTTTATACATCTGCACTTGCTTTGATGTAATTAGAAAACGCAAATTTGATAAGCCCGAGTCTGTCATATGTAGGAATTGACCTGCAGCTGAAATAGCATTCATAAAGACGAGAAAGCTCTGAAAGAGGAGGTAGACTCTGATGATTCCCGTGCTCTGGGGAACGCCGTGAAGTGGATTGGCAGCAGCAGAATATTTACTTTTCCTTTTAACGTTCAGCAGTGCTTCGGTCTCATTTCAGCCCCTCCCTCTCCGCACCTCTCTCCGTCCCTCAGGTTTAGGATAGTCACACTGGGATCATGTTCCAGTTATGAATGGTCCAATTAGCAGGAGGTGGAGGCAAAGGGTCTTGAAAGTGGTACTCAAGTGACTGGCGCAAAAACCCTGGCAGGCCACAGTTTTTATTTAGGCATGCTTAATGCAGGCTATTGACTTCTCAATGAGGACCTGGACTAGGTCAAATATACTTCACTCACTAATGCATGTCTAATGGTTCTGCTATAGATTGGCCATAAAAGTGGATGACCATAAATATTGTTGGATTTTAAAACATTTATGAGTGAAATCCAATGCCCCGCTTCCAAAAATTGCGAGTCACTGGCTGTGCCGGATCCAGAGATTCAGACTCAGGTCTTTTGTTTCGGCGGTTGTGTAGTCTGCTGCGTGGTAGCTTTCACCAGCTGGCGTATCCATAGCAAAGTAGTGATGTAAGAAGAGTTTGTCTCAAGGCTGATGGAGATGACGTGATCGGGTCAGATTGCCATGGTTACCTCTATTTCTGTGGCACAGCCAACAAGAGCTGGTATCAGCTGACATATGCTCATCTGTTACCTTTGACTCCTGGCAGCCTCCTCTCAAAAAGACTCTATGTTTGGTCTTGTGGTTCCTTTGGATGTTTTGAGATTCACTGTGTTCAGTGTAAATAATAATAATATTACATTTTATTTGTTTTCTCAAAGTCAAGGTCACTTTCCAGATCTTTCACGACAAGAGAGGAACAGTAATACAGACAATAGAAACAAGATCAAATAAAAACACAAATCGATGACCAAAGTAACAGGACAAGACATCGACTGACAGACTCACAGATGTGGAGTAAGCTGGAAGGCCGGGGTTTTTTTTAAATTCAGAAATGAAGGAGAGGTGAAGGTGAGTTCCAAAAATGCAGGACTTTCTGTGCTCCCTTTGTAGGCCGTTCGAATCAGAGGACCACGAGGCCGGACCAGGGTGCCGTCGATGACAACGACAGATCAGACTGAGAGGTGATGAGATTTTTGGACCCCGATATTAGAACGTCTGTTCTGTCTGTGGTGACTTTGAGAAACTTGGATGATCTTCAACTTGAATGCAGCTGTTAGTTGAGGTGGGTCGGGGGTCGGGGGTCAAGGGTCTGGAGCCGATATAAAGTGGAGTGTCATCAGCATAGCAACGGAAGCAGCTGTGGTGTGTATGGAGACTGAAAAGGTTCCAACAGGGTGGAGAGGATGGGCACAGCCTGACGTATGAGCAGAATTCAAACTGTTGATTGAATTGAATTTACTTCTAACTAACATTTATTTTGATAATGGACTCATCTAAATATTAATAGAACGGTTCGTTGACTAATCAGACGATCAGCAGTTGATGGGCTCTTCGTGTGGTGCCTTGTGTCAGTGGTTGTATGAGACATATGGGAGCTACATGAATAAATAAGACAAGTAAATAATACTGGAAGGTTTTATTCAATTTATCGAATTAATTCAATTAAAGATCAGCTGGCTGAGTGTAACACTGCAACTCTTTTATCGACCAAAAATCAAATCAAATCAAAACCAACGTGGTCTGATGGCGTTTCGTTGTCTGTGCTCTCGGCAACAATAAGAAAAAATGAAAATAAAAACACTGCATGGAAGAAGTGCAGTCAGCAGGAATTCTCCTGTTTGTGCCACATGTACAAATTCACATCCTGTACCAGACCAGCTGACATCAGGTAAAGCAGGAAGCAGCAGATGAGAACGTATGAGTTCATTGAAAGGAGAGAAAGAAGACAAACACGGTCCAAACATCTGAGGAAGTTCAGCACAAACCACTAATGTGTGACATCCGTACACTTTTATCTCTGCTAGCACGTGTAAGATAAGCAGCAGCAGCAGCAGCAGACGTGTACGTATCGTCACATAATCTTATTTTATAAAGCTGTGAGTCACTCGTGCTCCTCCGACGGGAGGCTGCTGCTGACATCAAAATCACCTCCATTCTCCCTCGCTTTCCTCGTTTCCCTCTTGTTTCTCCTCCAACAGATATATCTCTCTCTGCCTCTCTCGCTCTCTCCCTCTCTTTCTCCCTATCTGTGTTTTACACACAACCGCACACACGCGAGTGCCCGCGCACACACACCTGAGTCGAAAACAAACAGTTTGTTTAAACAAGCGCTGCTCTTTTGTTCCCTGCAGTGAATGGGGTCAGCGAGGGGCTGGCAGCAGATAGTGCGTGTCCAATGGATCACTGCTCAGGAGTCAATTAACCAGGGTCTGTGCAAATGAACAGAACAAGGACGTAATCAGCTCCAATCTCCCGCTACGTCCTGCCTCCTGACTCATCCATTAAAGCGCCCGGCTAAATTGACTGCTTTGGACTTTAATGGGATGAATGGTAAGTGGTGGAGATTGGAGATATTTACCAGACGGTCCAACATTTTAAGAACAGTGAGAGACACGCAGAGGACGACGCAGAGGACGACGCAAAGCGTGTCAACACGCCGGAGCAAAATGAGGATGGCCTCGGTGACGTCCCCTCGGACGAGGCAGAGCAGGATGCACTACAAGGCCTTTAATGAAGGAACGTCCCACGGCCACAAACAAACATTCAGGAGCCCAGGGACGGCCTGGTCCTGTAACGGTCCCGTCCCTGTGGCCTCCCAGGGACTACTTTCACTCCCCCTCTCTGTACGTGATAAATCAACAGGTTGACTGCAGCTCTTATAAAATGAGAAGTAATGAAATTTGTTTACTGTACACCTCCTGCATCTCCCCTCCCCGCCCTTACCTCTCTCCATATACATTTATGCAGGGCGAACCCATGCATAATTCATGCACCGACGCATGGCTGCATTACAATAAATCGAAGTTTGCTCTCAATAATTGTCTCCAGTGTATCCTGCCGTTATTAAGCTCACCATAAGAGTTGACTCGTAAACCGTTTTCCTCCTCCATCGTGAATAAACGAGTGGTCATGCACGGAGCGTGTGTGTGTGTGACATACCTATCGGCGTGTACCGGGCCGGACTCGGGCTCCTGCGGAGGCCTTGGATTTTTCATCCAATTAATGTGCGGCACGAGGAACGGGGAGAGGAGAGAGAGAGAGAGACGCACAATGAAGGTTTTAGCCTAATTAACAGGACGGAGGAGTTCAGCTCTAATAACTAGAGTGTTTATCTGTTTTATATGTGTTGTCACTGTCATTTGGAACAAAACTAACGCTGCACCATAGCAGAAATGACCCAGAATCCCAAAGTAGCTCCATTTAATCTGCTGAATCTATTTACGGAGTTCTACTTCAGCTACGGCCTTTTGAACGGATCAACATCACATCTCAAAGAAACCAGAACGAGCTCGATACCAAGACAGGAAAACAAGCAAACAAGCAAACAAAGACCAGAAACGCACACAAAAAACACCACCGAATAATCAGATGGGTGATTTCAGGCCGGACCCCAAAGAGACTTCTCATAAATACACCAAAATATTAACATATTTACAGCCACTAATGACGAGACTGATGGAATTCATACTTTTGACTCCATACACGGGGCTTGAAAATGACCCGACCCTGACCTTTGAATACTTTCGTCTCTTTCTGTCAACAGTCATGGCAACGCCGATTCTGTATTAACGTCAAGTGTAGCGAATCGTTCAATGGGTTTCTGTGCACCGTCGTAATCGAGTTATCGTAGCTCGATTTGGCCAAAGAGCTCCATCATGTCATTGTCCACGCACACGCAAGGATTCCTCTTTGTTGAAGCGTTCGACCTTCAGCCTTTATTCGTCCATCCGTGGATTTCAGGACATTTTAGTCCTTAAGATGAGACGGCATGAGGTTTGTCTCCTCGTCCCTCTGGGACCTGTTGTGTTCTGTTTACCTTCCACGTTAATGACCGCAGTATTTTAAAAGTCCGGTTTTAGTCTTCGGACTGAGGCAGTAATTCAGAGGTCATGTATGAAAGAAGGATTTCTTGTATGTAAACAGAAGGAAACCAGGCCTTGATTTTTATTTTTGCTTCATTTTCAGACGTCGTGCTCATGAAATGTTGATATGGAGACAAACTTGTGAATTTAACTCATTTAAACATTTTATACCATCAAATTAGTTTGTTTTCCCCTGATGTTGATGTAAAACACCATCAGAAAAAAGCCTCAAGATAAATTAGATTCCCTTGTTTTTGTCTGGCATTAGTCCATCCCATTAATCCAGACTTAGCCATTGAGAGCCACATGAGAAAGGGACCCAGCAGCTGGCGAGATCAGGGCCCCCAAATCCCCGAGGCGAGCGGACTGGGTGCGGACCTGGGACATCAGAGCGGACTCGCTGCTCCTTCGCATCTGTCTCCTGGATGCCTCCGCGGAGACCACGTGGCAGACCCAGAATATGTTGGAGGGATTTGAAAGCCCATCTGGCTCGGGAACAACTTGGGATCCCCTGGAAGAGTTGGAGGACGTCGTCATGGAGACGGACATCTGGGCCGCTCTGGTTAGTGCCGACAGCCCGGAGCTCTCGCCCGGCCGCCGCGGTCCCGAGCGCGGCGAGATGCGAAGTGCGCGTTCGTCCGGGCGCTCGGTTTGCTCGGTGCGTCTGGGCTGTTCTGACGGACGCTTTGTATCCTTATTTTCCCGACTCCGTCCGTGCGGTCTATTCGTTCCACTTTTGTGAAAGAGGAGGCAGGAGAAACAAAACAGAGGAGAACGGCGCGCGCTGAAAAGTGTGCATATATTCTGCACTCCTCCTGATGAATATCAAGGTCAGGCTCATCGAGAGCAGCTTCTGTTCCCTCAAACAGCATCTGCTCTGCTGATTTCACCAAATTCTTCTCCACTCCCGTTCTGCTGCAGCTGCATCTACGTACACTCACAAGTAGGAGATAGTACTTGAAATTCTCCTTCCATACTGGGCCATATCAGCCCCCATTCAGATCAGCCCCCATTCAGACTCGACCGGAGGTCAAATCGATCATCTTTATGGTTCTTTGAGCATCGCTCTGACAATTTCAGCAGGAAGACTCGGAAACCTAAATGAACTTGAGCGCATTTATTGATAAAACGCACAGAAGTGTGTTTGGTCAAGGCCCCATCCTGAGGCAGAGTGTTTACAAAACCGTAAGCAGCACAGGGATCCAACCGGAGGGGGGAGGGGGACCAAACGGAAGCATGTGACTGAACAAACAAACGATAACAAATAAAAAAACAGGTGGGACTCAGCTAGACCTGATACCTAAGGTACATAAGGAAGGGGTCTGGGCGGCACGGTGGAGTGGTGGTTAGCACTGTGGTCTCACAGCAAGAAGGTTGTGGGTTTGAATCCCAGTGTCAACCTCCCCTCCTTCCTGTGTGTAGTCTCCGTGTTCTCCTCCTGGTGCTCCCACTAAAACATGTACGTTAGGTTCATCAGTCCAGACCAAGGACCAGGAGGAAGATCTGGACTTGGACCAGGGGAGCTGTTGTGTGTGTGTTTGTTTGCATGTGTTGGCTGCCCGTTGCTCCTCAGGATGGGTTACAGTGCAGAGAATTAATTTTGGGGGGATCAATAAAGTACCCCTCTTTCTTCTTCTTCTTCTTCTTCTTGAATGAAGAACAGAAGAACGAGTGAACGACTGAAGACCTCCTGACAGAACTAACGCAAGAAATGACCTGTGTTCAAAATCTGAACAGGTTCTCTGTGGACATGTTCAATTCAATAAGGAGGACAGAGGACAGAGGACAGAAGAGAGAGGAGAGGACCCTGGACACATAGAAGGGGGGTACAGTGTACTGTTCCACCCTGCCAGGACCAACACAGACCAATGGACCCTGAATCAAACCAGAGCAGGAAACAGATCCATTTACTTAAGTATTCATTTATTCTAAAATATGTTGCTACAGTCTGGGATTCTGCGATGGAAACTTTATCAGAGTGGACAAGGCCAATAAAACAAACAAACAAAGAGCGACAACCAAACTGTAACCAGGACCCGAGCCCCCTTTCAGCTCCGAGTCTCAGTCAGTCAGCTAAAGAGGGGTAAAGCCATAATCAGCACTCTCTCTCTCTCTCTCTCTCACACACACACACTAAACACACACTCTGGGGAGGGAAGCACAACTGCCAGCAAGTGGCACAATTAACACAGATCAGGACCAGCGAGTATATCGTGTATTTATCTCGTTTTTAATACACGCTGCAATTATTTCGTGTACTTGGCTGAAGATTTAAAAAAAATCTTCATTTTAGTGAACGCCGCTGTCTTCCCTCCACCCACTGTGACCTCCGGTGACCTCCTGTCAAAGTTGAACCGCAACAAATTGTATTTTACCACTTTTAGTTAAACGGGTGTAAAATAAAACAATAAAAGTCGGAGCCTGCGCTGCGTACCAGCTGTGACATTAGAAGTGAGTAAAACTTTCAAATAAAATACGTCTGCCTCCTTCCCCCTATATTTCATTTCAGTGTTGTTCTGTTCAGTGAGCAGTGCAATAAACGTTTGAACCATTTTTAAAGGCCTGTAAATTGAATCTGTGGATCGGACACAATGGGGAAAAGAGGCGGAAAGGCCACGGCCATCAGCAGACGCCGCCGTACGAGACGCTCCTCTTGGAGGACGGCTCGGGGCCTCTGTCAATGTCAGCTGGCACAACGGAGCCCAATCTGGGCCGGAGGACTTATTTCATCCAGGCTACGTCCGTCCTCCTCCGCAGTTCATTTCTGTAACGTTAGAGAAGATGCAGCTGTCGTTGTCGTGTGGACGGGGAGACGACGGAACGCAAACGGGAGCATGACCGAGCCGCGTACGGCCCGGTTCATCACCGCCCTCCGTCTATCGGGCTGGGAAACTCAAGCAAGGCGAAGGAGGACCAAGAGCCGCTCCGTGTGCGTCGGAGGGCCCGCCTGAGTCCCGTGGGATCCATCTGTCGCTTACCGTGGCTCCCCGATGGGCCGTGCGTCTCTGACCCGATAAAAAAGCCACGGAGCTGGGCTGACAGCGCCGCAGCACGGGGCCCTGATCAAAAAGAGCTACAGCCGTTCTAATAGCCACATCTCATCGCATTATATTTCACAGAGTAAATATGGCATCAACCTGTCAAGGCACAGAGAAATTTAGGACACGGAGCCCGCAGCCCATTTTTTAAAGCCAGACAGAGCTGTTCCATGTAAAAACAGGACAGACGGAGTGATTTATGCTCCGCCGGTGCTCGGCGTTGGAGGCGCCGAGCAGCAGGTTGACCGGCTCCTTTACGGTCCCGCTTTATGTGGTCCTCACGTTCAAACACGCCATAAACACCCTTTCAAGTCGTAAAACAATCTGTTGTCGCCATAAAATAATCCCGTGGCGTAAACCTCGACTCGGCGTGGAGGCCGGAGCTCTTTGGAGGACGAGGACATTTGCCCTTGAAGGTGTTGTTGTATTTTTTTGGGGTGTCTCGTCTGCTTTTTGAGAACCCGTTTTATTTCGGTTTTGTCAGAGACGCCTTTGAAGGAATTCAGCGTTTTACATCATGGAGCTCAAACACTTTATACTTTGGTTCACTGGCAGCACAAATGTGTTTCTCCTCTACTTTTCTGCTCCGTCATCACTTCCGATTGTTGTTGTTTTTTTTCCCTCTCTTTGTTTTTTTTTTTTTTCCTTTTCTTGTGGTAGCAGACTCTGTCGTCGCAGATATCAAGGGCATGAGTAGGGGACGACATAATCCCACAGCAGGCTTCGCCCTGGTGACAGAGCAGAAGTCTTCACATGTCTTCCAGCTGCTCGTCAACTCAGCTGTTAGAGTCCGTTTACTGGTCGGAGCAGGTCGTTCTCGTCCTCTCACACACGCTCGGGGACGCCGGCCGTGTGTTTTGTGCGCCTCACGGGGCGCGTGCCTCTGAAATTCTGGAAATATTAAAGCACTAGCAGCGAAGAACTAATGATTTCTAAATAGAGCTGAAATCAGACGCTGTTATCCTTTAATGGGAACTGTGAGGAAATCATTTCTCTAATGAGGCAACTGGGTTGGAAAAGGGAATGATGAGAGCTCACTCAGGTGTGCTGCTCTTTGTGGGAGTCTGCGCTGGAATATTTGCTTTGAAAACATTCTGACTGAAATAAACACGGTTGTAAAATATGAGATATGACGATCTGTGATGTTTGAGAAACACCTCGTTAATTTAGCAAAATTGCCATATCTTCCATCTCATCATACGCGCCGCGATTGAAATGAAAGACGATTTAGTCCGCAAAAAATCAGGGCGTAAATCAAAACTTTTTGGCTCCAATGTTGCTCATAAAAGAAGATTAACTCGGGTTTTCTCCCCAAACTCGACGATACATCAAACGGCAGCAGATGATCTCGTTCCTCTCCGAGAGGATATGACAGCACGGGGGGAGTCGCCACTTTAGCGGTCCCACGGGAGCCCGGCCTCCACCGCACACGCCCCGCCTGCACGCTTAATGGAATCTTAGCATTTGTGGTTTCCATATCAGTGGGACGGAAATGTCAGAGGAGTAATATGGACATCCCCTCCTGACACTGCAGACTTAATTAAAGATCCTGGACACATCTCTGACATCCCCACATGAAAAAAACCACCACACTAATTTGCTGCCCATGTTTAGCGCCGGTGGCGGTGGCGGCGGCGGTGGCGGTGTGTGTGGCTCCGTAACGAGGCCGACGCATGGATCTCTGCAGGATAATAGAGTAAGGTTGTGTTCATTATGCTGCTAACGACCACCAAGGATACACGAATGATGACATCATAACCACACAGGTTTCTAATCGTTACACTGTGTTGGTGTTTAGTATTCAGAAAATAACTAAAAATGCAGGCACCTCCTCCACATGTGCATGCGTGCGCATTTGTGTGTGTGTGTGTGTGTGTGTGTGTGTGTCAGCCCCAGAGATAAAAAGAAAATATATTGAGACATTTAAGTGTTTGTTTCAGAAACTGAAAAAGCCATTTGTTAAAAAGACGTTTCAAAGGATTGGAGAATAAATCCATCAAGCGTTTGGTCCTCCTCCTCCTCCTCCTCCTCCTTCTCATCTTCTTCTTTTGTGTAGGAGTGTGTTTCAGGTGGTGCACAGATGCTGTATTCCTGGCCAGATGTTGCTCACTGGCCGCAGTAACCAACAAACACAGGAGACTTTGTGTACCCATGATGCCATCCTTACCTTTATCATTAGCATGTAGCTTGAAGCAGGAACAGGTCTGACTCCAGCATTTAAGCGCAGCTCTTCTCTCAGGGCTGTGGGTTCCAATGCACCGGTTTCACCATGGTGGACCATTCATCAAGCTCATGTAGGAGGAGATTTGTTGGTCTGACCTTTTGTTACATTTGATGTTTTGGCTGTGATATTAGCGGCTTGAAAAATGATTTTTTATTCCTTCCTTTCCCATAATGTTTCCTATAACTCACCGCGTTGTGACGTTATTGCTGCATTTATGGCTTTACCACCAGCTGGTGATGATGCAGCAACTGTACGAACATCTGCACAGATGTCTGAGCCTGTGCATTACACGCACAATAACAAAGCACCAACGTGGAGCGGGACACAACGCAAAGGGGGCTCTGATGGAGCCGGGTTCAGCTCCTCCGTTTTGGTGCAGAACACGGTCAAACAGTGAACCGAACCGGGGAGGGGAGCCGCCAAAGAGTTCTGTTGGTGCAGCCAAGTGTTACTCAAGGGAAATACTTACCGTCTTAGCTCCTCCTACCTTTGTACTTCCTGTCCCGGGGAACAGCACTCACCGCTGCGGTCGCAGCCACTGAGTGGCACTGAATGTTAAGAGTGTTTGAAAACAGAGATGTTTTTCTTACACGCACACACAACAATGAAACGAAGCCAATGCACCTAATATTTTTCATTACTTTATGATGCGGATCGAAAGACCTCTACTGCAGTTCTGACTATTGATTGACAATCCAGGGGTTCTGAGAGCTTTGACAAACAAATATTACTGGAAATAATCCATGCTGGCCACATTGAGTGGCCTGTCCATTTATATACACGAAGGTCAGTCAATCAATAGGCGGTATTAAAACAAGAAACGCAAGGTGATGCTTTGTCAAATCAATGTGCGAGCGATCCATCGCTCACTCCACAAAGTTCTGACCTTTTCAGTTAAAGTCCAAACCTCCTCGGATTTCTCTCTGTTGTTTTGTTTGTTTTTAGCTTTGAATCTGTTCTCTGTAAGCACCCCTTTTAAAATTCAACTGAAAGTCTAATATGTTTTCTAGAAGCATATTAACATGCTTAAATTTTCAAAACAATCTGCCTGAACTTAGGTTACAACAAAGGCAATAAATTATTCATGAATCCTCCATGTAGCTGTTATGGAGCTGTTTTATGAATATGATAAAGTAAAGTTCAAGTAAAGTGTCAGAGAAAAAAAAGCTTCTTTTTTTTCAGAGGGGTTTACGTCTCTATATGAAGGCAATACAATCTCCGTCTCTGCATACCGTGTGTTATCTGGGTACTGACAGCTGATGAAGAGGCTTTAATCACTCAGCCTCCACATGCGTTCATGTTATCTACACAGTGATCGGATCTCCGTGAGCGGGCCGGTACGTTCATCCTTTGCTCCATAAATCCGAAGTTCATGAAATCAGTAAAAAGCATGTGTGGATGAGTTTTATCTGATGAATGTGTCTGTGCCGCACACTCACACGTGCTCCTGGTGACTTGTGACCGATCCAATCACAGTGTGAGCGTCCACAGCAGTCCAGTCACGACACATTGACGCCTCGCGTTAATGTCATCTCATTATCAGCACAACACATCCACACAATGACAACGCATATTAGCTCACGCTGCTGTTTGATCAGAGCCACGGTCCATCTCAAGTCCACAGAAGAGAAGGTGTTATTTTCAGGACCACGGACAGCTCTCCCATTCAGCCACAGCCATATCAGTAAATGAACCGATGAGTGTCAGACCACTGGTTGAGACACAAAAGCTGACACATCGAGACGGAATTTGGATGAAAAATAAAAAGATGAACGAATGTCCCTTTTTGCATGAGTAACCCATTAATAAAGGAGTATAAGAATTTAATGAGTAACTCATCTCAGGGAGAAATACTGAAAAAAAATCCTACAGTTCATTATGGTAACCTGAATGATCAAATGTCCCACACATTTTTTAAAATCTTATCCTAGGTGAGTTTGGTATCATTTTAAACATGCAGAGACTTGCTTTTATTACCAGAAATTTATGATGAAACTTTTGAAGAAGTGCTGGTTGGTGTTTTACCTCAGTTTAAGTTATTAAACAGATAGAGACCCTTCAATCAAAAAGAGGGGAGTCGGGGTGTGTGTGTGTGTGTGTGCTTGTTTGACTGCGGTAATGCACAGCATCTGAACGCAGCTTAAAAATGCTCAAACTCCAACATAAATTTACCGCTGAATTCCAGGAAATCCGTGTGAAGCAGAACGCCTGATGTGACCTGCAGCGCCGGAACGTCGGTGTCGGTGGAAGATCGGATCATCGTGGGGGGGTTTACCTGGAAGTTCACATCAGAGGCTCAACCAGTGAAGTAATAAATGTTTTTATGGTAAATGGTTTATTTGATTTTATTTCATGGCCTTTAAGAGCAACAAAGTCATGAAATAGTTTTTTTTGTTTTTTTTAATTTACTTTATTTATTATAAGTTGAAAAAAACAAAAAGATTATTTGTCAGTGCAGCTCATTGAGACATTTGGAGAGTTGTTTTTTTTTTTATGGAGTATCTTCCCCCCTCTCACAGACATACACAACGCCACATGTGTTGAATTGGAAAATAGATTCACAGCATAAAGCATCCTGACTATTTTGCGGTCCTTTTGAAGGAATGAATGGAGTAAGCTCACAGAGTGACAGTGGGAGTGGGCACACATACACTGTTGCACACACATGCACAGTTTGAACTCTGGATTCCACTCTTTCTCCCCATCCCTGCATCACTTGACTATTTTCAGATCCTCCCCCCTGTCAGTATTCAGGCATCGACCCCACACAGTAGAGGGTGCTGTTTCCTACTTCATCAGTATCTGGTACCGAGTGCCCTCCCCCTCACAGGAACGAGCTAACCGACCGCCCGCAGTGACCTTCGCCTTACAGAAACAAACGTTGCGTGCAGCGATGTCGTCCTAAGGCCATGAACAAAAGCCTCATGCTTTTGTTTCCCTACCACGGCCGATTCCATTAGCTCTTATTGTCACTCGTCTCCTCGTGTTTGACCTTGCTGTACATCCAACATGATCACTTTGTGTGTCTTGTTGTGTGAATAAAAACATGTTAGATAAGCAGCATGTTTGAGGACATCTTTGTAAGTAGCAGTAGCTGAACTGACTTCGCTAAAACTGGCCTCTCCTTGGTTGTCTACGAATTGCCCACTCCTACACTGAGTCTGATCCATAATCTACATAAAAAGTGAACCCACAGCAGCTGCCCCGCCCCCCCCAGGTAGGGAGGCCTTTCAGTCATACTCTCAATACAAACATTGTGATAGAGCGCCGTGTGCTTCTCTCTCTAACGGTGAATTATTTCTGTAAAACATACAGTGTGTGGTATCGAACGAGGATTTCGTGCGTCCAAATGTTTCAAATTCCTGCCGCAGCTCTCCAACGCACCCTAATGAGGTTTTTTGAAGAACGACGGCGGTGTAGCGGTGTGAATATCTGGTGTGGATGGCTGCTGAGGTCTACAAAGGTGAACAGAGGTCCTGAAGTTGATGTAAACCCCAGGTGTAATGGCTGCTGCAGCGATAAGGCCCTGTTTGTTTTTCTCCTCTACTGCAGTCAGCTAGAAATTGACTGGCACTATCTAAGCCTCTGGCAATTATCTGACGTGCCAGAGGGTTCATGCCGCAAAGACTAATTAGTTTCATTAACTTGCACTCAAGATAAAAACAATTGCTTTCATGTAATTGAAATGCTGATTTTCCGAGCCCTCAGCTCTTACATCACCACTGCCGCGT